>QAOC01017458.1:0-36291 GCA_003255005.1 Begonia fuchsioides
CAAAGTTTTGGAATAAACTTTACAAACTAGCTTCAACAAAAGGAACATGCCCTCTCCTTCCAAAGGCCACTTAAGATGAGTAGTGACTGCAAAATTAGAGTGGGTTTTTGGTCCCCAACTTTACCTTTACTCTAAGAGCAACTTGGGTAAGGCTTGACTCAAAGACTTGCTGTTTCTATCCTCTTTGGTAGTCCCCAACTTTTCTTCTTCCACCTCTTTTGGGCCGAGACTAAGCTCACAAGTTAAAAGATGTGTGGGTTGCTCCTTGCCCTTCATGGTAGACTCCAACATCAACTCTCATGGCAAGATGTCACTTATAAAATTAACACTCCGGTTAGATAACCACTTGGCAAGGGCTCAGGTGATTGCCCCTTTCGGCATGCCTTTGGTGCTAGCTTCCTTTGGCATGTCATTGAAGGATCGAGATTAACCTAAGTGGGGGGGGGGGGGGGGGGGNGGTGGGGGGTGAATTAGGTTAACTAAACTTTTTCGTTTACTAAGTCAAATTCATGCGAGTTGTTTAGTTATTTCTAAACTCTAGTGCGGAATTCTTCAACAAATAAATAAGAATTTAGGGAAAGAAATTGACACCGGTTTGGTAACGTGGTTCGGTCAACCTTGCCTACGTCCGCACTTCAAGGGACCTCCTTGAAGATCTTTCTTGCTCAAACCTTGAGCTTCACTCCGATTGACTTACGTGTGTCAACCAAACCTTTTGACTCTTTTCTTGAAAGAGCGTCACCCCTTTTACAAAGATTTTTCAATGAAAAACAACTTACAATTTGTACGGTTATAAAAACCGACTCACTCAATCTCAAGAATGATATACAAGTTTAGGTACTAGGATTTGAGAGAGTAAAAGTTTCGAGAATAAAATTTGGCAGCAATTCGGCGTAGTTTTCTCTCGGGTAAAATCGTTACTTCAAAATGAGATCGCTTCATCTATTTATAGATTTTCTGCTGATCTGTCCAGTTAGGTCGACACAAATCTTGTTGGGGTCGACACAAGCACTAGCCGGTAGACACATAAAAAATATAGTCGTTGAGAGTTTTCTGAACGTTGGTGTTGATCTGCCGAATTGGGTCGACACAAATTCTGTTGGGGTCGACACAAAATCTTCTCGGCAATTTGTTTGGGTCGACACACTGCTTGGATGGGTCGACATAACCTTGAGGAATCCTTCTCTTGGAAAGTCTGGGGTCGACACAACAACTGTTGGGGTCGACACAAACACTAAAAGATTCGTCTCTGGAAAAGCTTGGGTCGCACAAGTTCGGATGGGGTCGACACAAAATGAGTTGGGTCGACATGTAAAATGCAGGAAGGGTCGACACAAGGATTTGGGTAGGGTCGACATAATGTTATATCTGGGGTCGACACAGACAGTTTGGATGGGTCGACACATTTGCACGCTATACTGCCTTTTTGGGTTGACACAATATTTATAGGTGGGTCGACACAAATGAAATGACTCGCCTCTGTTTTTTAACAGGGGTCGACACAAACACCATGGGTCGACACAATATATGAAAGCTGAGCTTCTGGATTTTCTTAAGGGTCGACACAAACACTATGGGTCGACACAATTTATGAAGGCTGAGCTTCTGGATTTTCCTAAGGGTCGAGACAATGACACTACGGGTCGACACAAACTGCATATATATATTTGAAATTTTTGCATTACTTAACCAAATTGTTAGACTTTAGTTGTACCCTTCAAAGAAGGTATTTCTCATGAATGGATAAGTCTAATTTAAGCATTGTAAGGTGTTTATTTTATCTTTCACGTTCATCTTACATAGTTATCATAAAAAAATAATTGATTGCTTTAAAACACTTTTAAGGCCAACAGTTATTTCACCTTCGAGTTTAGTCGTTTCTAAACATTCATGCTTTAAAAATAAATTGTGTATTTTATCAAACGAGTTAGGCTTACCAGGATCTTACTTATAACATATTTCTCAAGAAAATTTCTCCTTCCTAGCTTCTCAATTTTTACCATACATATCTTCTTCTATCAAGAAGATAATTGGCAGAAGAAGGCTTATTGACTTCTTCTGCAAGATCTACAAGTGTTGGTAAAGAGAAAATTGCAGAAGCAACCTTCTACCATTCTCAAATCAACAGTCAAGGATGGGTCCCTTTCCTTTAAATAGGACCCCACACTGTGACCAAGATCCACATGCATACGTAGGGGAAAGGAGAACTTCATGATCTAATGCATGAAGATCACGATTACGTAAGAGCCTCTTGCTTTTTCTATGGACCAATGCTAAATCAAACCATATATTTTCAGCACATGTTGGAAATTTAAAGAAAAAAAGGAAAAAATTGGTACAAAAAGGGGAAAATCTCATAAAAAATCTCACATTCTTGATTGAAAATTATTGTAAATGTGGTAAGCGTCGATTGGTTGCACAATATCGAGGGAGTATCGATAGAGCTCTTGAGGTCGCCTGCAAGACTAAGAAAGGGTTACCTTACTTATAAATCATAAGATGCGATAGCCCATATTTTAAAAGGTAAATAAAAATTTACCCTTTAAATTGTTGCTAATTACAATAGATATCTCAGACATGAAAAATTATTAACGATCACTTTGAACTATATCATATGTTTAGCGGACATCATTCCATCACACTTGTCTTTAATGTTAAGATATCTGTCAATTTGATTTGGTTTTAATCAATTTAGCGAATTTTAAAGACTTACATAGAATGTTTTAACATTTAATTTACATTTTTGTTTAACTTGATAATCAAATTATAATCTTTTTAATTTTTTTATCACGATAATCAATGAATTAAGTTAAATTCATATTTTTATTTGATTTTAATGATTTTTGTTCATTTAGTTAACATTATTCTTTAAAGATCATATTAACTTTAGAGACTAGATCAACTTAAATTCAAGAATTTTTATCATAAGCTAGTAGCCGACACTATTCATAACGTTATCACATACATACTCTAGAAGTGCAGCCAATGGAGGGTAGAATAGTCATTTTCGTTTGATATTCATCTCAAACAATCCAACATCTCCAATTGCGGCGATTTTGCAAAAACAGCACAAACACTGAGCATGCTAAAATTCAAAAACACAAATTTTCACTGCCTTTTAGGTTGACCACCTGCATTTTGAGTTTTTAGCTTTTGTAGTTCCTTCTGTGTTAGTAGCAAGCATTGAGGATGCCTCCTCTTGCACCACCTTCCAAGCTTCATTAACGTGTCTTTCCTCCGTCAACGGAGCTCCTATCGCTATTATTGCGATTACCGAAAGATGTGAAACCCGAGAAGAAGATTTCAAACATAAAGTTATAAACAACATAAATCGAAATAACCGAGGATTTCATTTACAGTGTGAGTAATGAAAATCTTTCCGGTCGAATTGACAGCATTGAGTAATCCGGAGTTGAGTTTGGTGCCTAATTCTTCATTTCCGGGAGGAGGTAGGAGTCGAAAGCAGAGCAACGCGAATTTTCGCGGTGCAACAATCTATACGCATTATTCATACATATGAAACCGGCGATATCTAAAATGCACATATACGTATACATACCTCAAATCGAGTGTCTCGAAGGATAAGTTTCTCGAGATGTTGAGCCAAACTAACATGGTTTCTTATGTAGGCCTGCAGGCGTTCGATGCCGTACATTCTCATCACCATCCATAGCTTCAACGATCTAATATACGATTCAATGTGTTATACATCGTCTACCGTATGACATGGTGGAAAACACGATCTCGTACCTGAACCGGCGACCGAGAGAAATCTGTAAATCTTTGAAATCAACGACTGCGTTCGTCCGGGAAGCCTGAGAAGTTACAGTTCGAGGAGTGTCACGGGATGAAACTCTACGATGCAATTAGTTAAGCGATAAGAAGGTAAACGAGTACATTGTTTCGAAGAAACTCCGGATCAATGCTAATGGCCTCAACTATGGGAGCTTTGTCCTGCTTTCACACCATGGATATCATGAGTGAAATCCGGCTTCAAACCAGTCGAATCCAAGAAGGAGAAGAAGAAAACCTTGATCCACAGAGGAGAACACTCGAAGTTGGTGAGTAGCCATTTATGAGCATTCATGTTGAAAGAATCGGCCTCTTCGACGCCGTCCAAGTAGTGTCGGAATTCCGGACATATACACGCGCTCCCACCGTAGGCTGCATCCACATGGAACCAAATTCCGTGTCTCTATCGATTAATTCGGGTTCATTTCCGATCATTTCCATGAATAAACAAAACCAAGACCTCAAATCTACCGATTAATAAAGTACCTTAGCTATTTTTCCTAATGCAGAAAGCGGATCGACGGCTGCCGATGAAGTTGTGGCTACCTGATTGAATTTAATTGGAGCTTATGTCTGAAATAAGATAAAGTGGAGATTTGAGGTCACTTCTTACAGTAGCACATAAGAAAATTGGGATGATTCCATTGGCTATGTCCTTCGAAATCGCTTCACATAGAACATCGGGCGACAGTGCATAATCTGTCGAAGAATCGGCTTGTAATAACCTACAATTCTCCAGATTTATGCCGCAAATCTGCGGCCCAAAACGATCGAAACTTTGACATGAAAATATTAAAACTTGTCAGATCTTACTCACTAGAATTCACAACTTTTGAAACATTATATATTCTCTAAATATAAAATGAACTCTGGGTTTTATTTATGGTTGGTGGAAGATCAAATACCATGCAGCCTTTTTGGAAGGAAGAGTGAGTCTGATCAGAAGCGTAAACGACAAGTTTGTGGAAAGAATTTCTTCCAAATTTTCTCAAAGTTCTATCACGAGCAGCAACAAGCACAGTAAGAACAGATTCACATGCCGTCGCTTGTATCACTCCCCCGCCACGTTCTCCTACATCAACAAAACGATAAATAGTCGAGCTTTATAGATTACTGAAATAAAATAATAATTCACCAGAGGAGAGAAAATGGGGAGGAAGATGAAGTAATTCGGCAAGCCAGTCAAGAACAATGATTTCAAGCTCAGTCGCGGCTGGAGAAGTAATCCATGAGAAACTCAAACGTTCAGCCCAGAAGTCAGCATTTCTCCTAGAAACGATGCAATGCTAGAGTTGCACTGAAAGTAGCCAAAGAAACTTGGACTCTGCCAGTGTGCCAGCCCGTTCAAGATCTTCCTCTCCCCATCTGCATTTTCAAAGGAATAAATATCATTTCTTACATATATGAACGTAATATCATTTAGACACACTTTCTAGAACATTTTCCAGAGATTCGGGACGATCGGGAGCTGAATCTGGTATGAGTTTCTCGAGATATCCAGGCTGAATTTCCGACCACGAACAAAAATGGTGAATCGGGTCGTCGTTATATTGACATAATAAATACATCTACATGTTCGTTGGTTTGACCTGGACTTGGCTGAGGACCGGATAAGTTTCGATATTTTTATAGTAATCAGCGATGAAGTCCACCATTCTGTAAGCGTGCTCTCTTAGTTGCTCGGCGTCCATCGTCCATCGTCTTCGTCTTCTCTGCGATCCGTCCATTGCCATTAGCAGCCCTGCAAATGGCAGGCGCCAGAAGGCAGATTCAGAAAACAACCTTCAAAAAATGGAAAACTGGAGACAGTGAAAGAGGAGAGGACGTGCATGGTTTCAGAAAAAAACGATGGAGGAAGCTGAAGAGAAAGTGGATCGATCCGCGAGCTGCGTTATGAAACTGCAGTTTCAAGTCTTCCATTTATAACCATAGAAATGGCTACAGTTTCTACCAAACCCTTAGGCATCTACTATGGTTTGTTTTCATACCCAACCCTAGTTAATGGTTCACAATTTGTACAATGTTCATAGCAGATGATAAATGCACGGGCGAACATGGCAATGACAACAATACATCGATAAAAATGTTTTTAATCGACTGTTCAATCGATTGACATTTCAAAGTACACGTATTTTTCCTATTGACACATCGAAATTCAGTGTTTTTTCAACTAAATCTTGCATTAAATTTCCTTTAATTAACTATCTCTTAACTTTGTCTCATTGTATGACAATGATCTAGAATAAGGAAATAGATCATGAAAAAAAATTGAAAATGAAAGACAAGGATAAAGCTCAATTAATGGAAATCTAATTGATAATGCTAGGAACTTGTACCAGTTGATAGAATTATTAGTTTGATGGCCCGCACAGATATAGCTCAGTTGGTTCAGAGATGGTAGATTAGGTACAAGAGCTTAGGTTCGACGTCTGCGCTGTCCTAGTGTGGGAGCTGTTACCTCCAATGTTGGGGTGGCTTCCTGGGATATCAGGTAAAGGTCTCCTATATCTAGGCCGCTGAATCACCGTGATTTAACTCCCTCACAAACTGTCGCGCCGGGGTGTGGGGGCCCTGGGGACGAGAGATTTCGTCTTTTGGGTACAAGAATTATTAGTTTGACGGATCATATAAAACATGCCGCTGAGTCACCGTGATTTAACCCCCTCACAAACTGTCTGGCCGGGATGTGGAGGCTCTATGGACAAGGGATTTCGCCTTTTAGGTATAAGTGTAGCACGTTTCGATCGTGGCGAGGGACAAGATCTTAAAAGTGTGGCAACGTGTCGGAATTACAAATTTAACATGTCATATAAAACATACAGATGAATTATTTTGAGTGGGACATGACTTTAACAGTGCTGACCTCTGGCTGCCAGGTTGGAGGAGAGGGACGTTTCACTTAAGCTGGATCCACCCTAATCAACGCTTTGGAAAAAAAGAAAAATTTTAAATTATTTTGTAGATATCCCTAAATTTTAAACTAGATCAGTGCAAAAAAAAATAATAATATAGACGGCTAAATTTAAGAAATAAGCCAAGCTTGGTGACAAAATGGATTCGAGATGCAAGACAGGAGATTGCGTTGTCATCTGTCTTTTAATTTTTCGAATTTAAATATATGTTTTTGTTCACCGCATGCGAAAAACATGTGTGAATTCACTACTTTTGAATCCAGAAGGTAGGGATTGAGACAATGAAAATGAATGATAACGGTCGAAGATCGAGGAGGGAATGCTTTGTTATTAGTGGATATCTAGATCCCCATTTTGTAGAATTTCGAAATCATAAATTAATTATTGACAGACTATGAATGAAGGGTCGTCCCGATCGACGAGCTGATCAAGATATCGCCTTAGTTGATTGTTGCACGTAAATGTAATCGGGGATTAATGCAAGTGCACGTGTCACAACTATAGTGATAAAATAGTGTTCCAACGAGGAGATTTCTAATTAAAAGAATAAATTGCAAAGTATAAACAATGATTAAAATTTTGATTTTTATAATTTTTGTAAACTAATTAGCCTAAAATAAAATTACAGAAAAAATAGTGGTCCAATTGAGAATTCGAAGTAATCTCGATTAAGTTTTCCGTAAATTAGATTTACATAAAATATTCTTCACGATGCTGCAGCGGTTGTTACAGTATCACTCAGATCTTGTCAAAACACTAAAGAACTGGGGCTGACATTCCTCCACGATTAATTATTTCACACTTACGATTTAAACTCATAAGAAGCGCAGCGTTACTCAAGATTCGGGGTTTGAAAACAAGTTTTTTTTTACCACACTAGGTTGGCAAGAACATTGTGAAAACACTCTTAGCTAAACTGTATTACAACTCAATAAACCTTCTATCTCATTGGATATGTGTTGTCATCCTATTTCATTATCTTAAACGAACTATATGAAATATCATCATTTTATGGGAAATAGGGTTAAGATACTCTAATTGTATTTGTTCCAATCGTTCAAGATCTTCTTGTAATAGGTTGAGTCGTAAAACTCGTTTGTACCTTCAGATATGAAATATAACTATATCAAAAAAATCAAGCGTGGATCCCACAAAAGAATCCAAAAATTTTATTGTCATATTATATTATTTTTGATATTTTAGGTTTTCTAATTACTATTTGCCTATTTAATTTATGTTTGCTAATGTTTTTTTTGTATGTTTCCTAAAGATTAGTTATTTCCTAATTCATTTATTTCTATTATAGAAAGCTTTTACCCTATTTTAAAGGCATTTGACTTATCGAAATAAGGGAATAACTTTAATGTTTAGCGTCCTTAAGTGTTGAGCTAATTTTCTCTTTGCTTCTTTGAGAAGAACACAATTTTCAAGTTGACAAGTTCTGTTTGGGTCCACCTCATTGTTTGATAAATTAGATTTTGTCAGCAAGGCTCAATTGAGGTAAAGTACCTCGTACTTGATTCAAAGGTGATCCGAGTATCATTTTCCGTATTGTTAAAGAGTCTTGAGTTTGATAAAACTTAGTTCTTATAATTTGGTATCAGAGCTTTGCTTCATAGTTTCAAACTTCTATCTTCATTTCGCTAGTTTATTCATCCATATTTCTTTATTTTCTATTTTTCTATCTTTTTTATCTGAAGAATGGAAGCAGAAAAAAATCAATGCATAAAAGAAAGATATAAATTTTGGTTATTATGTTTGTTGTTCTTATTCAAGAAAAAAATTCTCTCACTTTCTCCATTTTAAGCGTCAATATTTGGCATTGAAGATTACAATTCATTCTTCATTTCAAAGTTACTTCTTCTACTTTTAGAGACTTTAAAGCCCTTCATTGTTCGTGCTCTTATATTGGACCAATATTTCATCATCATCATTTGTAATAATTGTTTTCTTCTATCACAATATTTGTCTAAAAGAATTGACTACAATGATCTTGGAAGTTTGATTTTTAGCATAAAATTTTGATCTGATTGCTTTTGCTTGTTGAATATTTTTCGTGGTTTTGGTTCTTAGATAAAAAAAACTAAAAGAAAAAATCGATAGGAAAAAAGGCAAGCGGATGAAGCCTACGAAGAAAAAGTGGACAATATTGACAAAGAATGTGATGCAAATATTGTCACATTGGCAACGGAGGAAGACCATATTATTTGTTCTCAATATATTAATTTTTATAACAATCATACCTTGTTTGTTATTTTGGATTTCACATTGAAAAAAGGATAACAAGTTATATCAATCAGTAAATTATAATGTTTAGTTGATGATTGACTATGACTTTAATAACCCTAATTCTATTATAAAATTTGATTGACTCTTGTAAGAAAAATCCAAGTCTAAATGCAAAAATAATGTATTTAATGTATTGTGCTATGAGTTTAAACTAGTTTGATTGACAGCAAACTTGTTATAAGGATTTAAACCTTTGGTGTTCACTTGGACTTGTCTATAAAAAAAATATATTTAAATGATATTGAATCAGATAATAGCAAAGAAATTACCTCCTTCGAAAATAAGCAATTTTGCCTCACGACCCGCGTTTTAGGACAAGAGGAACCTTCTCGCTATTTAAAGGATGATATTGCTTGTTATGGTTTATGAATTGGTTGAAAACTTTGCTTTCCTTATAAGTAAACATTAGAGTTTGAAAAATGAGAAAAAGATTGGATTAAAACGCACGCTACTTTTTGCTTGACATTGAAGAATACGATTAATATCATGAAAAAGGGAAAAGAAGATAGTTTAAATAACATACTACTTAAACTTTCATATGAAAAGAGAATCTCAAATAATCTATTAAGTAGTTAAAAGGTAAAGTTTGCCAAAGCAGATTTCGAGTAAGAACCCAATTAGAAGAGAAGTCGTTTGTGAAATTCTTTATTAAATATGACAAATTATTTTCTTTTCTCATGAATTTATTTAGTGAAAATCAAGTCTAATTGAAATGTAGGTTACCCAATGAACCAAAGCTTATATTAATGGTTCCCAAAATATTTGGGTATCGAAAAGGTTAAAAATGTTATAACTCGCCATATATAGGACTCAAATTTTTCCAAGACTTTGTATCCCTTAATATATGTGTTAATATTGTTAATATTTAAAAATACATTTTGAAAGTACAAATTAGGTGTCTTTTCACGGGTCACGTTTGCACATCGAATTTAATTTTTCAAATGTAACACACCATGTTATTTTTTTACTTTTCAATTGATCATCGTTCTTACCTATCACATAAAGTTTAACTGTGAGACTACTACTCAGTAAGTGACACATAAATTAGACATGCATAACATGTATGTTTGTAGTATAATAATTTTTATCTAATATGAATACAAGTAGCTCGTACTCAAATTAGTATAGTGTGTATTGGATAAGATAATAATATTGATGAAGTTTTAATGTTATTTAATTATGAATTGTGGAATGCATTGAAGACCATTAGGACCATTGAGCTCATTGATCCCATTAGCATTATAAAACTAAGTTAACCCTAATTCTAGTCATATTTTTGATAGTTTTAAGAACTCTCCAAATTCTTTCATAAAAACTCTTGCAATTTTTTATTCTAGAGCTCACAGAAGATAGAGAAATTTAGATTTTAAGGTAAACATAGACTTATATATTCATTTTCTGAACTTAAGCTCTTCTACGAAATTTTAGTCAAAATAAAAACGAAAAAATAAGTTCTTGAATCACATAGATTTCAATTTTGTAGAGAAATTTATGATGTTTTGTAATTTGTAAATTTTTAGGGTTTTCGAAAAAAAAAACAATTGGACAATTTTAAAATTATTGAAAATAAATATCCTGACTGAGGAGTAGAAGTGGTGTTTTGAAATTTTTACATTTTTAAGATTTTTGGAAGTTATCGAAAATAAATATCATAATGATGCTCTATGAATTTTTATCTTCCTACAAAGTTATAGTAGACAGCAAAATGAATAGGTTTGGGTTCTTAAACTGTATCTATTGAAGTTTTTAATATAGTCGTTGTTTTGATATAGGTTCACTGACTGAGGAGTAGTTATTGATCGCGATGTTAAATTGATTCAATGGATCGAGATAAGCGTTGTAGAATGTGTTTTGCTCTGTTTGGTACCAATATCATAAGATGTTATGTTAGATCATAAGATACTAGGTTAGAATATGGAAAATTAGAATGAGATATCTTGATTAGATAAATTGCTTGATGATTAGTTTTAAATTTTATGATTGAGGATTTGTTAGGATGTCTGACTCGATCGATAGAAAAGTTGTTTTCAAGATTTGACTGGTATCTGATAACTGGGATAGAATATAACACTTATAGTTTTATGATCTCGACGATATTATATGTGATATATGTTTAATTTTTATGGAAAAATATATGAATGCTTCTACATCTATACATTGATGTGATAAACATTTTATGCATCTTAGTTTTAAATGACATACAAAAATTAATTCCATGTATGTCTAATACAACGTAACAATCGTAAAGAATATGAAAGGATGATTTCGAGTGTAGATCGAGCGAGAATGCCTTGAAAGATATCTAAAGGTGCAACCCTCATCCAGTGATGGCTCGAAACAATCTATGAAACAGTGTGTGTGTAAGATTTGTTGTGGGGTAAGACTCTAAAGAGATTGCCGTCGAAGAAGTTTGTATTGTAGGTGAACCATCGTTGCCTCTATAAGTGTGGTGTCTTCACAGAAAGTCCGCTTACATTAGGATAAACACCAAGTGTCTCTGCAGGTGTCTTCACAAAACAAATTAAGAAATATTAAAAATAAAAAATATAAAAAGAGTTAAATAAAATGAATATGCATTATTTTACAAATTCGCACAAGCATTTTATGTTCATTTTACAATACTTACTGATTTTTAAGCTCATTAGATGAATTCTATAATGTAGGTTAAGAAGATAAACCGTATACTACATGATGGGTGATGCAAGTTTGATCATGGTAGTTTTTGATGTTGTTGGGCGAATTTGACATTTGGGATGGACAATTTCAAGATGATGTTTTCAATAAATCTTTTCAGATTTGATGAATTTTAACACGTTTTAAATTAGAAATCCATGTGTTAATTTGATTACATGATTATTATTAAGAGAAACCTCATATTTTTATTTTAAAGAATAAATTTCGGTTGTGATATTTTTGTGTGTTATGTTTTCAAATTTAAAAATAAAAAGGACTATTGCATCTTTACTTTTGGTTTTCTTGATTTGTTGTGAAGACACCTTCGGAGGCATCGATCATGCACCAATAGTCCAAACTTCATAGATGACCATCTCTTTAAACTCGCTCCATAAAAAATCTTAATATTCATTTTCATTTAGGAATCTCATTTTATTTCTCTACTTCTCTTGTAAAGACACATGTAGATATACATTGGAATTTTGTGGACGACCATCACACTGGCTCTTTAGTCATTTCAAGCCTCGACCAAAGTGAGGTTGACACCATTAGACCTCCCTGCTGGTAGCATTGCTCGATCTGCACTCGAAATCAAATGCTCTAATTTGTTGGTTCTGTTTCGTTATACTTTGAAAACTTGTGCATAAAAATTATCTTCGTATGTCATTTAAAATAACAACTATACCTGAAATGTGTATCACATTAATATATGTACAAACTAGTTACAATATCTTTACGTAAAAATAAGCACTTGTGTATATCTTATCCTCGAACCATGTAAACATTAACGGTCTATCTACAACCGTCAACATATCTTAAAATGTGCATCAAATTCTCAAGGAAAGTTATATCACTAACATACCTTAATCTAGTTACTTTGTTATCATAATAAGAAATCATAATAAAGTACAAGCTTCCTAGCATCTTATGTTGTAGATCCCAAAAGGGAAAAAAACATATAGTACTTCATATCATTTGTATTCGAGTAAATAAACACATGTGACATAGCTTATCTTTGAATCATATAAATATTAATGTTCTAATCTACTATAGTCAAGTCCCATTAAAATATTTATCGACTTTTCCGAGCAATTTATACTATTAACATATCTTAATCTAATTTCATTTTTTACCATGATAAGAAATCATGAAAAAGAACAATCTTTATAACCGAGCATCATACGATGTAGGCCCCAAAAAGGACGAAAAACATGCAATACTACCGACCATGTGTTTGCATAAAAATAAACGCATGTCATATATCCTATCCTTTAATCATGTATACATCAAAAGTCTAATCTACCACAATTAATTTACATTAAAGGTGCGATGCAATCAAGCCCTTGATGGGGTAATTGTTGGGCTCTTCTACATTTTAAAGCATGTAAGAGCCCCCATTTAGCCTACTTCAAGTGGTGGGATGAGTTTCCAAATGCGTTGGCACTTGGTTAGAGTGTGATCCAGTCTTAGCTCCTTGAGGCTAAGACCTTCCACTCTTGCTCAAATGACCAAGGTTTAAATTTATAGTTTTGAACTTGAACCATCGTAAACCCACCCTTCCTATTCTGATTATTTGTTTATTCAATCTATTTCCGGTTTTGTTTGATTTTTTGTCATTTCCACCCATGCTACTATATAGAAAAATGAAAATGTCCACCTCCGCATTCAGACGATGATGTTTTCCGCGATTGTAGGAAAAATGGGTTTCCTTTGATCGAGAGACTTTAAGCAAATTTTATTTCAGAAAACAATGTTAATATTACACTATAGTTGAGAAACTAAGACGACGTAATTTGATGAGTAGCTTATTGAAACAATATAACGATCGACTTCCCTTAAAGTTTTGGCCAAAGTGGATCAATAATATTTATAATATACTATTTGGTAGATAATAATACACTCCTTTGACCATGGCAGTATTTAAAACAGATATCTTAAATTTCAAAATTCGTCGATAGACACCTTAAAACATTATTATGGTTTTGACTAACATCCTCTCATCATATTTTTTGTGAATTTTAATAATGTACGTTAATTTAATGAAAATATTTTATCAATTAAGTATGATATTCCTAGCCTAACTTTTTTATGGGTAAATATCAATTAGGCCCCTGTACTTTGAAGGTACTTGCAACCATCACCTTGTAGTTTAAAACTTGTCAAAAAGGCCCTTGTACTATTTAATAATTGCAACAGATACCGTCTCGTGACGGTTCCGTTAAAAGCTTACATGTGCATCTCACATGCATGCTAGCCCTTTTATGCTTGCTTTTTACTAAGGCTAAGAGAGTAAATCGAAGAAGGGTGGGTGCGAGTGAAAGAGAGATCGACCATATCTGGACAGTCCAGGTCGTCGAGCGAAAGGGAGATCGAAGTTCGTTTGAGTCCTACCCTTTAATAGTTTAGTCAAGGTATGGTATTGTGTCGTTGATCGATTTCAATACTTAACCTTATTTCAATTTTGGAATTAGGGTTTCTGTTTAACCCTCTCGTTCTCTTCTCTCCCTTTATTTTTGAAATTCTGCATCGCAATGAGTATGTTGTTGAAGTATGTTTTCTGATTTTATGCAAATTGAAGTCAACTTTCTTATTTAATAAATTAATTGTAATATTATTGACTCGTTTCTGTTAAAAAGCATTGTGTGGTATCGGGTTGACCAATTTTGGTCTTGTTGAGGAATGAAAACTGAACTAAGGAAATATGAACTTTTGAGTTATATTCGGTGTGTCATATATTTTATACCTTTAGGCTCTGAACTTGAAATTTATGTCTTCTGTAAAGTTAAACTAGACTCAATAAGGAAAATAATAGCGTTTAAATCATAGAAATCTAAGTTATAAAACAAAAGTTATGAAAGTTTTAACTTGCGGTCGACACCTTGATTGTCGGTCGACACCTTAAAACTCTCGGGTTTGAAAACCGGTCGACACTTTGACACAAGTGGTCGACACCTTGACTTTTTAAGCTATATAGGTCGACACATTGTGTAGAACAGGTCGACACCTTGTTTAAAGTGTCGACCGCTCCTTGATGATATCCGAAATTATAAGACGAAACTTACTAATTTCAGAAAACATATGTTTTAGTGGGTTTTCGGCTACGAATTCGGCCACAACTTCTTCATATGAAACGTAGTAGACAAAATAAGGAAGAGATTGATACCAATTACATGGAATTTGGATAAGTATAGAAAGAGTTATGAGCCCCGAAAGTTAGGTAAAAAACAGAAATAAATGAGGACTTCCAACCCCGATTCGGGGTCCCCGTTCTAATCCGAAGGGTCCCCGAATCGAGGTTTGAAGTCCCTGTTCGTTTGAAGTTCAATAAGCGGTCGACCCCTTCTATCGGTCGACCCCTTTAAGAAGTTCAATAAGCATGTGAGATGCACATGTCAGCTTTTAACGGAACCGTCACAAGACGGTATCTGTTACAATTATTAAATAGTACAAGGGTCTTTTTGACGAGTTTTAAACTACAAGGTGATGGCTGCAAGTACCTTCAAAATACAGGGGGCTAATTGATATTTACTTTTTTTTTATTTGTGTGCAATTCATTAAAATTTATTAAATTGGTCAAATTTATAAACTAAATTAATTGACATATTAAAATTAACTAAAAATATTATGAAAATAGTCTTTTAAAATTATGATAAAATTTAAAATATCGATTAATAATTTTTAAATTGAGTTATATGTGTAATTGTCCTCCTAGTTTAAGACATAAATTAATATTTGGTCACATTTATTGTAATATTGTCATTAGAACATGATACACGGGGTTCAATCAATTACAAATTTGGTCAAAGTCAACATTATGTCCTAGCCTAAGTAACCGACAGTGACGTCATATGTGAAATATCGTACACGTACGTAATCTTTCCGAAATTCTGTCTTTTCCAATCTGTCCTAGCTGGCAAGTCGAGAATTCCACGTCAGTCGCTTTCAGTTCTAAGTAGGGCGTTAATGAATTCACGTACAAATCTCTTTGGCCATGATTGAAATTGAGTCTTCCTGACCGTTGATTAGATTTCATCGCATCGGACCCACCTTGCGGGTCCCACAAATAGTCCTGATTATAAATAATCATGATGCCAGCCGTTTGACGGTGGGGGTATTCCCAACTATGATGGGGAGACTCACATGACAAGACTTGTGTCTAGTCTACTCTCAAGTACTAATTGTATTAATGATTATTCAAATATTTAAATTTATATATTCGTTTATTTTTTTTATTATTATTCAATTAATTTTTCGAGATAGGTAATATGCCAAAATAGATAGTATATGACGAGATGCATGATGGCTATCGATTCTTAAGTTAACAAAGCTAGCAACAACTTCGTACACATCATTAACATTGCACTTACAAAAAATTTAATGATGAATGTATACTGATAATAAAAACAATGTCATAAAACTGATATGAGCGAATGTCAGTAGTGTAGTTTCGGATCCGAGCGATAACTCCCAACGAATCTTCTCGTTCTTCAAGAACGTGTAATCGTTTCCTAATTTGAGAATTAGGTTAAAATTTGTGAACTTTTGTTCAAATTTCTACACGTAACGCATACATCATGGAAACCCTAAATTAGGTCTTAAAAATATCTTAATTGAATCTAGTCTTTATTTGTAGTAGTGATGGGAGAACTATTACACGAATCAATGTTGGTGGTTGCAATGAGTAGGTACCAACATTGTACGCGTGAGTTAGAGAGAGAGAGCTAGATTCATAGACTCAATATAGAACACTTTGAAATCTTGCAAAAGGCCCTACGAATTATTATTTAACCAACCAAATCCACATTGAATATTCAGCATACTCCTGCATTAATTTCGAAAAACGAAGCCCCAAAAATATCATTTTTTTCTTGAAAAAAATTGATAATTCCACAAATTTATACGAGTAAATTACCATTTATGACATGCAAAACGTCCCGTAAAGCTTCTATTATGCGTTACCGAACCTTTACCCAACACCATGCACTATAAACGAGAGAAATGTCTCCTTGATGGTTCAAGACATTGGAGCTATGATTTTTACAATTGTTTTCTTATTGAAATTTTGGTGAATTTTCAAACTTTCTGCCTAACATGCATTATAGATCAAGAAAAAGGCTTATCGACCTCGTCGGGCAAGCTGAGGAGACGACTATTGGTCGGTCGTCACGAAAAGAATCATCGTTGACGTGCTTTGTCCAAGCTAGTCAACTTCTTCGATTCTTTTCTCCTTTGGCAACCCTAGTTTACATTTGATTTGTAGAGCCTTTTAGCATATCCATAAGACTCACAAAGTACACCACTTATGTGGGCGGTACATCGCGAATACATACTTAAGTGCATTGCATGACTGTAGAATTGTTGTGCGTACTATGATAATTCAACATCATTTCATATTTCGGCAATCCATCCAACAATCCCATAACTATCTATGTATAGCTTCGTTTGGTGTAGAACCAGATTCATTGTTTTAATCTCATGCCATAACCATTCTTAAACTCGTGTTTAATAATTTCATTTTTTAATTTTTTGAACAAAATGATACCTTTCTTCCGAGTTGAAGCTTGGTCTCAGCACACTCTAATGGGGACAAGCTTAAACATTGATTCGCATCATTATCGTTAGAGTTGCACGATGTAGTATTCCATCCATAATTTTCTCGTTTGGTAAGGATTTCACATCATATCATCTTTCCCATCAAACTCGAGAATATTGTTATATATTGGTTCATCTCGTCTCATTTCTTCCTCATTGTACGTTAGCTCATAGACTCATTCCTTGCTTGTTTCATTCTCTTTCTCGGTTTCAGAACGTCCTTGCATAGTGCCACTAATTGCTTGAACTATGGGCAATATTGGAAGGAATTCAAATTCTAAGGAAACTTTGCTTAGTGATTTTCGAAAGTATGAGTTTTAATACAAAATTTGTCCATATTTAAAGAAATTCATAAGCCAGACATCAGCCTGAGCATGACGGATGAACTGTTTGTCGACGTTGCAGACTACTCTGCTGTCACGAGGTCATCACAGGCGATGGAGCCATCCGCAGGGTATGTTACCCCTTTCATGAAACTCGGGTATGTTACCCCTTTCATGAAACTCATATATGTGTGAGTGCATTGAATCATTGTATAGTGACATTTAAAAAAGTGAATTCACCAATGTCTTGATATTTAAGATTAGGATCTAAAAATAAGTAACAAAAACGAGGGGATAGATGCTTTCATGTCAATTTTATAGCGCGTGCATGTCACTATGCTCAAGAAATGCAAATTCAAACGTGACATTATGACGATGTCATTGTGTGGTGGTTGTAAAATGGACATGATTGATGAACTAAAATAGAAATTTAACCCTTTCATTCAAAATATTGACATGATTGATGAGCTACCAATTTAAATCAAGTTTGCATACATATTTTTGTAGCTTTTTTTTCTTAATTTTTGATGTTCGCTAAATTCAATTCAACTGATAATTGTCACACGAAGAAGGAAAAGCTAGTCCACTAGAAGTATTAATGTTTTTAGTAGGCGGATTTCTTCGATCTACATAGATTTACTTTTTAAATTAGTCTTAAAATTATTGTACTACATAGAGAGACAAATTTTCATCCACATGTGTATCATTGCACGAAATACGGTTGAATTATCTGCATTTTTTATAGGAACGATTTGAAATTTTGACTATTATGTGTGTGTATATATATGTAAAATACTTTTAAGTTTATTTTTTATTATAATTTATTATTATATATTTTAGAATATTAACTTATAATTAGTGTAGTAAATATAATAATATTTTAATATGTATAATAAAAAGATATAATAAAAATGTAATCTAAACACATGGCAAGTACACTCGCGCATCGGCGAAATGGGCTTGTGGGCCAATTAGGTTTCCATTAGAATCTCTGTACTTGAAGACTTAGTGGGCTCCATTCCCCTTTGGCACATTTAACGGATGTGGGACCCAGCCCAGTGCTACCTCTTTTGCCACGTAGGCAAGCCAGGAAATTTTATGGAACCTTGGGACCCACGTGGATCAAATGAAGATGACGTGTCACTTTCTTGGATCTTTAGTCTCCTCTTTCTCTGTTCATTTCTAACCAATAATAATTCTATTTAAACCCTACTTTATTTATTTTTATATTGATTTATTCCAAAAAAAGACTATAATTTCGAGAATATAATGGTGATAATTAATTAATTATAATAAAATATTAGAGAGTAGATGTAGCAATTTAAGTTACTGATTAATGATGTAATATATGATTAAATAAAATTAAAAAAATAATTAAGAGAATGCAAAGGCCAATAATGGTTTATCTGGCTATATAATCCACCTCCATCTCCATCCCTTCGTTTCCATAGCTCTGTCTCTTCTTTCTATCTTTAAGTCCCTCTTCATTTTCTTCACTTTCGTCTACACAGTTCTCGAATGGAGAATCTGTCTAGTGCTTCCGGGGAAGAAGACTTGTTTTCTCGTCGCTCCGTCTGGGTTAACGGCCCCGTGATCGTGGGGGCTGGACCGTCTGGGCTAGCAACGGCAGCGTGTCTGAGACAGCATGGGGTGGCATTTGTGGTGCTCGACCGAGCTAACTGTATAGCATCGCTGTGGCAGAAGAGAACCTACGATCGGCTCAAGCTTCATCTTCCGAAACAGTTTTGCCAGCTTCCGAATTTCCCCATTCCTGAGGATTTTCCTCAGTATCTGACCAAGTATCAGTTCATCGACTACTTAGAGGCGTATTCGAAGCATTTTCAGATCCACCCTCGGTTCAATGAAAGTGTTGAATCCGCGAGATTCGATGAAGTTTGCGGATTTTGGCGAGTAAGGACTGTAAAATCCGCTTGCCGGAGCGAGGTGGAATACATTTGCCGGTGGCTTATCGTTGCCACCGGCGAAAACGCCGAGCGGGTGGTGCCGACAATCGAGGGGATGAGTGGTTTTAATGGGAAACTAATTCATGCTTGTGATTATCGGTCCGGTGACAAATTCAGCGGAGAGAAAGTTGTGGTAGTTGGGTGCGGTAATTCCGGTATGGAAATCTCGTTGGACCTCTGCAATTACGATGCTTCGCCATTAATGGTGGTTAGAAGCTCGGTAAGTGTAACCAAGATGAAGTTCTAATTCTTGCCGAGGATTTGGACGATTTTCTTATGTTTAGAGTCTTAAATGCAGGTTCATGTCTTGCCCAGAGAAATTCTGGGGAAGTCGACGTTTGAATTGGCAGTTTCGATGATGAAATGGCTACCACTCCGTTTTGTCGACAAAGTTTTATTGATCCTAGCTTGGCTGATCTTCGGAAATACCAAGAAATACGGGCTCAAGCGGCCATTAGTTGGTCCACTGGAGCTGAAGAACACAAAGGGAAAGACGCCGGTGCTGGAGATCGGCGCGTTGGAGAAGATCAGATCCGGAAAGATTAAGATTGTTCCGGAGATCAAAAGATTTGAAGGCAACCTTGTCGAGTTCGTCAATGGAGAAATGCTTCACGTAGATTCTGTAATTTTAGCCACTGGCTATCGCAGCACCGTCGCTTCATGGCTCCAGGTCAGATCTTGTTACGTAGAAAACTAATTTTGATTATGAAAAAACTGTTTCTGGACATGTTTTTTCATCCTTTTTCGGTGGTTGACCAGTTGATTTGATGGAAAATGCAGGAAAGTGAATTATTCTCAGAAAATCTGTGTCCAAAAGCAGAATTTCCGAACGGTTGGAAGGGGAAAAATGGTCTCTACGCAGTAGGGTTTACGAGGAGAGGGTTGTCGGGTGCAGCCTCAGACGCCATTAAAACGGCTCAAGACATCTCCCAGTTATGGCAGATGGACAAAAACCCTAGAAGACGAACCAGTCGTCTTCAGCTTAGTTCTAACTAGCATTCCTCACGTGGAAGCTTTTTTTCACTTGAACGTGGGGAAGGGGATGAAGGTAGAATGACGGAGCAATATTTAGGGTTTTTGAAACGCTAGAATGATCCAACTTTTACATCTCTTCTACTTAGTTTGTAAACAATGTAATTTTTGGATTATTTTCGGTGTTATTTGATAGGTAATTTATTAGAAGAGCATAATATGTAACACGTTTTATCTTACTAACAAGAAAGAAATCATGAAGAAAATCTTGTGCAAGTAAACGTGACTAATCTAGAGTTATCGTCTTATCTTATATGCTAATTAGTTAAACATTAATTAATCTAATTAAACTATAATTATGTATGAAAAATAAATAATAATTTAATATATTTATCGCAATAATCATAATTTAACACGTAATAAGAAGATAATCATAAATTTGCATGGTAAATGAAGCTGCATTGACTTCAATTCAAGTTCAAACAAGCCAAGGATTCCTTCTTTCACCCATGAGATGCAGGAGTTTTCTAGGTGGATCAAAGATGTCTCTCGAGTCTTCTTCTTTCTTCTCCCTCGTATTTTCATTATCAAGCGTGACACTTTGGCCACCTCCCATCTATCGTTCTCATTTCTAACGTTACTCTTCACAGCCAATTTCATGCGCGCGACACATGGGTAGGACCTGAATTAAGGTCACAGGGTCGACCGTCCACTAACATTCTTCGATACGTTAAACATGTGTCTAATATCGATTTCTTCTTTTTCGGTACCGATCACCCAGACATCGTAGACATGTAGAATAACTTTTTCCAAATTTTTGCAGCGTAAAACAAGAGAAGAAATCAATGAAACATTAAATATCATGCTGAAAAGTAACAAAAGAACAAATTTACTTGAGGTGGTTCATGCCTAAGCAAACACCCATTTTCGGTCAGTTGAAACCGGAAAAAAATCCAACTACGTTAGATCCCGAAGCGGTCAAGTTTTGTTGACCATGCCGGCCTGATTTCACTTTCTAAGCATAATTTTATTGACATGAAGAGGTTTCTAGAACTTAGCCCAAATCAAGGAGTTTTAGCTATCAAGAGTCGAATTTCTATATTTGAAAATCAAGGCCGATTTATTCATGCGCATAACAATCAATGAGCCTACATAAAAAAAATTATATTTTCAATTAAAAATATTGTTTTTACACAAAATTCGACCGTTTTAGTGCATTTTATTCCTAAATTGAGGAAAAGAAAACAAATAAAGTACAAGACTAAATTAGTTCTTTTATATGTTGATCTTATAAGTTAGTAATTAAGTGAAGAAAAACTATTTAGAAATAAGAATACTAATTGTTTTCTTATTTATAAATATGATCAAATGTGTAAAGCTAGTGAACGATCAGACTCAAAATGAGACGGATCGTCCAATTCTTTGTACTTGAATTCAAATTTCCTGCATCTTAAGATTTAAATTACAAATTACAAGCTTTACCCAACTCACGATGATTAAATCTGACATGCAGATAACTCAAGTAATAGTTTTCAATTATGACTAGAATTTCCAATAAAATCATCACATTCAAGTAGGGTACCATTTTCCAATATAAATTAATTTTCAAAATGAATAAAAATTAAAACCCTTGAATAAATAAAAATTCTTATAAAATTTAAGGAATAATATCTCAATTCTAATTTATGAAGAGGGAACTGAAAATATTGTTCTTAACATTTTCTAAAAAAATGTGTCATTTTTTGTGAATCGGATTACTTAGTTAGGATAAAACTTTATATTTAATGATCAACAACAAAACAAACATAGAATTGACAGCAAGTACATCATATATCAAAGCTTCACAAATTATATATTGTCATAATAAAACAACATCTACACTCGGAAGTCGTAACCAAGTACTGATCAGGTTAACCAAGTACTGATCAGGTTAATGATTCGAAACTCAGAGACAACTAATTTGCTGTCTTATTCTACATTTCATATTTTAAGAAAACAAAGCATGCCTGAATTTATAATTTCAACAAAATATTTCAAAAATAATTTAATGCATTCATATAATAGAAAATGTAAAGCTAGCCTCAACCTTTAAGAGGATTGTGGAAATCCATAAATTTCACAATAATCTTCAACAACGATGATTTTCAATATGTTTCTAAATCACAACCTAAACAAGTATTTCTAAGAAAAATTACATAAACGGTACATTTACTATCAGTTAAATTTGCAATTACAAATTGATTTAGCAGTGTAAATTTCACTTCCAAAATCTTACAAAAAGATCCAAAATTATAATTCGACCTCTATAATTCGTCTAGCTCCAAAATCGATCATAAAACATGTCGAATTGATTCACAATTTAATAGTTGTATTTGCAAAATAAAATAGATTCCATATAATCCATAACAAGATTATCACTCCAAAAGTACCAATTCCCTTTCTAAATTTCAGATCATTAACACAATCCACTAAACAATGTCTGCAATTAATTTTCAAAAGCTTTCAATCCATTAAAACTGAACTTGACTTCGAAAATAACATAATCAAAATTGGAATTCTCATGACGGAATCATCTCGAACGGCTTCGTAATCCAGTTCATATATGTTAACCTTTTGTATCCTCATATAATCTAAATTTTTGCTTTCATCATAAGAGACTCTCCACCAAAAAATATATTTATTTATGTAGTACAGCCCCTAAGTGGAGGATATCGTTCATAGAACCGGTAGAAAATTCCCGCAACAACCAATTATTTTTCCAAAAGCATGATTGATCGAACTGTGGCTCCATCTCACAGCGTCACAATATTAGAAAGTTTTGTGAGTGCTAGAGAGAGAAATAGAATTGATGTGTGGTTTGGTGCTTCGCTCATGGAACGAGTAGCGTGAAATCTATCTTTGTTGATCGAAGAGAAGGAAAATGAGGAGGTTTGACCATTTTGTCGTAGGAAACAAATAGAGGGGTGTGGGTGAAAGAGAGATGAAGGAAAGGGAGATAAATAATGTGTTGAAGTTGAGGAAAAATGAGAGAAAGAAAGAGGGAAATTGAAATTAGTTTCGCTAAAAGCAAAAGTAAGGACTTTCACTACTAATGGGAGGGGAAGTTATACACGGTAGAGGACTTACTCGGAATGCTGCCAAGATATCCGTATCCGTCAATTTATAATCTATAACACCAGCTTTGAATCCAACACTTGCTTTAGTCTCTGTTTGTGGTGACATAAGTTCTTTTCTACAACTCATGAATTAAGAATTCTCGCCTCAACAAGGTCTAGTCGACGTGAATTAGGAGTTAATGGAACCTTTTACAAGAATCCTTTTACAAAATTCTCACATAATATTATCAGCTAATTAGAATCGTTCGTTCTTTGAACGTGGTATTTGATTCACCAAATACATTATTATTGTATACGCTTTTATGTGTTTTTTATTTTGTTTTATTTTTCTAGTTTTTACATTCTTCCCTTCTCAATCAATATTACCTAAAGAGTCACATTTAACAAATGTGGGAATGATGTCATCATATTTTATTCTATCTATCAAGTATTTTTGTATTGAATCACATTTTCATTAGTAAACCTTTAACGGCTCATCGCTATTTATTGTCTTCTTGATTGAAAATTGCATACTTGAATCTTAAACACATAACCATGAATAGTGCGAGAGCGATTCACTTAGTCCCACCATGGTATTAAAAGCAAAAGACTAATACACTCTAACATTTGAACGCGCATGATCATCAATCAAATTTCAAACATTAGGTTTCGGAAAGCAAGATCTCATCTCATGTCATTCAAATAATCTTTTTTACTACTATGAAAGAATAACAAAATTCGTCTAACTTAGNACCGCTTGGCTCATTTCCTTAAAAACTATATTTTCCTGAGATTTTGTCATACTAATAGTTGAATGATAGGGTATACAATACAAAATTTCTTTCAAAGCAAAAATTTATTGCAAGTTCTTGAATTTTCACCTATAAAAGACCTCAAATATGACTCCGCAGCTGTCTTAATAACCAAGGTTTATGCACCCATTTGTTGATGATAAACAACACTAAATTTCTTTTTAGAACAATGTTAACATAGAGAATTCACTCGAAAAAAATCTTACAAAAGTGCCATAAAATTAATTTATTCCTAGACAATGGCTTCCAATTTATTCCTTCATACCGATACAACAAAGGCATTGGAAAAAAAGTGTCATAATATTAGAATACAAGAGCACATTATAATCAATGTTGACGAAAGATTTGAACGAAAGTGATGATAAGGACATAAAATCTATAAGTTGTGTGGACTAATCGAGCTCTTGAGTTTTCAACATAAAACCATCTAAGAGAAAATAATCTTGAAGATAACAATCAAACCGCACTAAAAGATAGAAAATCAAACATAGATAAATCATTGATCATCTTGTGAGATAGAAAATTAGAACTCTTGGATCCTAAGTTGAGGCATCATGCTTTTCACAGATCACCTTGTTTATCTTCCACATGAAACATGAATATACTTGAAGCCCATACTCTTGTCTCAACGCTCACCGGAGAGCACAAGGAAAATCCCCATTGAATTGCAACACACTAGAAATTAGAAGAAATAGAATACCGAGACGAATCTAATAAACCAAGGATAAATACAGCTCGCAAGAATCTAGTTTGATAAATAAAGATCTAGTTTGTGTCCCGGAGTTTCCCCCTCACTCTAACTAAGCAACCTTGAATTCTCTTTTATCTAAGTGATTTTCATCCAACATACAAAAAAATGGACTTAAGAAATAAGAACAAATTTCCAAAGTAAACTGTACAAGGAAAATAACATAGAAAGAGCCCATTGCTCTTCTCAAAAGAACACCACCAAAGACTTAGAAATCACTTACACAATATGTCACAATGATTCATTTCATTTGCACTAATTTCTTTTTATTGAATGGATAATTCAATAAACTTTGTTGTGAATCATTTTTCTATACATCCAAACATCTTATTAACAAATCCTTGAATCTTTTAATCTAAATTTCCTCAAACAATGGGTACCTAGTATGAATGGATTTCTTAACTTATCATTTCTTAAGGACATAAACAAGATGTCTTACACTTTCATATACTATCTATCTTTTTTATGTCTCTTTTTCCAAGTTTGAAACATTGAGCTCTAATACCATTTGTTACGTCCCTTGGTGCTCCCAATACAATAGTGTTCACTTTTGGCATGTGTACTCAAATTACAAATTGTTCTCTTCTAAGCAATGTGGGATTGTCCATCCTACTAATATGGGTTTTGCCTTAACAAGCAACAATATATTGGGTTGTCAATCCTTTCACATAGTTGGTCCCCACAATTCACCCCACTTAAAGAGAGCCCAACATCCTCATTGGGATAGTCGACATACTTCCACTTAGGTCAAGGTTTTGTACTATTAGTAACATCTTCTGGTACTCCGAGTACAATATTGTCTTTTTTGAGTCGGAGTTTGGTATCAAATTATGGTGACCCACTCTGTGAAAACGAAGACGGCCTAATATGTTTTTGTTTCTTGTGAGGCTCATCTCATATCAATAGGGATGCACAATTCCACACTACTTGGGAGAGAATATTTTGTGTTGTATATAATTAGAGTTTCTCTTTTTTATCCAATACAATGNTGATATTATTAGTAACGTCTCCTGGTGCTCCGAGTACAATATTATCTTCTTTGAGTCGGAGTTTGGTATCAAATTATGGTGACCCACTCTGTGAAAACGAAGACGACCTAATATGTTTTCGTTTCTTGTGAGGCTCATCTCATATCAATAGGGATGCACAATTCCACACTACTTGGGAGAGAATATTTTGTGTTGTATATAATTAGAGTTTCTCTTTTTTATCCAATACAATGCATTTGAACTTTAAACCCAAGAACAAATCTGTGAGAACTCTGACCCAAAAAAGGCAACGTTCATCATGTCCTAGCATTTGACATTCGATCACATTCCTCATGGTTCCACAATTTCAAGATTCATGTAGTCATGACTATTTAAGATTATAACTCCACTACCCTCTCATGGTTTTTTATCTCTTCTTACGAGCCCTCAATGTCCCTCCATCAATTCAATGATTTCTAGGCTTCATTTGCTCTTGTGATGGTTTTCATTTGAAAGTTCATTTGGGACACACACTTGGACCATTCGAGTGGCTCGTCCTATTTGGCATAATATTTTCTCTCCTTCTCATTTGTATCTCAATTAACCTTGCACAATTTTCCTTTCATAATTTTTGATATTGTCGAGATTCTTGATATCATCTAGAGCTTCACCAAATTAATCATGTCAACATTTATAGTATTTGTCTAATTTGGATGTTCATCTAGAGATAGAGATTAGAAGGTCCGTTAGAAGGTCCGTTTACGTGAGTAGTTACAAAGTACTACTTGGTGACAAGGAAATTGTGGACTTCGATTAAAAAACTTACAAGTTCTTTAACTTTTCTTTAAAGTATAAGCATATTTATTGTAAACAAGTTGAATTTTTCACTTTAAACTTTGTATATTAATTCTATTAAAATTTATGTTTTTGTTTTTCTTCTCTTCAATTGTTCCGTTGATGTTGCATCCCTCGGAAACTTCTCTTCCATTTGTGCAATTTAATAACCCTCGCTAAGTGGAAACTTAATTCTTTGCAAAATTGGAGAGCAATAGGGACAAAAACCACGAAGATGAAATGAAACATAGACCCCAATTTAATGAATGACAAAATAATTAAGAAAAATCATAAAAGTATCTGAATTAAAGGTTTTTGTTGCTAAGCATAAAAAAGAATGACAGTGTCTACTCGAAACACCATCATACTTATAACAGTTTTGTAAATGTGTGACAAAAATTTCTAGAACTTTCATTGCCGTATGTAATTTTAACAAAATTTATTTGTTTATGTATTAAAAAAGTTATAGTAAATTGTACCATTGTCGAAAAAATTTAAAAATTTCTAGATTAATGTCTTTTATTGTTGTAAATGTATAGTAAAAATTTTAAATCATTTTGATAAGATTTTCTTAGCCAAATTAAGTTAAAAAGAAAAATTAAAAAAAAAAGGATATGTACACATGTTGTGTCCGCACTTACGCTGGATGCGTTCGAGTGAGAGTCAGTGCGTCTGAGTGGGAGTCACTACGTCCGATCTGACTCTCCATTGGACGCAACTTGCGTCTGAACATTCGTTTGATCGGACGTTGTGATTCTCACTCAAACGTATGCGAAGCTTAAATTTTATTTTTTTAAAACTCATATCCGAATTGACCTATTTACTCGAAACTCAGGTCCTTTTTTTATTTTTACCCTTCTTATTATTGAGCTTCTTGATTCTGCCAACGACTAAGAGATTATCCGTCATAACAAATACTAAATTACCTACGAATAATTTTTACTCTGATACTAGATTGTTGAACGGAAAATGAGAGAGTTGTATTTGAATCGACTATGAACAGATTGTGTAATTCGATGTCGTTTAATGCCTTGTATAGCCATGCAAATTAACTTGCAACGATTACTAAAACTGGACTATCTCAAATCCTATTCAAACCCGAATTCAACTCATGACGGGTTCAATGGATACCCGATCCAAGTAATTTTTATTTTCTAGAAAATGGAATGGAATTGGTTTCATTATTGGAATCAATCTTAAGCCATTTTTATTCGTTGAAATCCGACAATATTTATGTTGGGAGAGAGAGAGAGAGCCTTCTCGGTAATCAATCCATGGCCGTCTCGTCTAGCCTCGCCGTTCGTTTCTCCCTCCCCCTGGCTTCTTCTCCCCCTCTCCCCGCAGCCAACAAAGCTTTCTTTTGTTCTCTTCCTTGCACCTGCAGAGCTATATCGAGAGCTAGCTCTAGCTCGCGCGTTACTGGCAATTATGGCTGGAGCAGAAACAGGTCCTTCTCGGTGAACGCCGCTTCTTCTTCCTCTTTCGGGTCCAGGCTCGAAGAGAATGTGAAGAAGACAGTTTCTGAGAATCCCGTCGTCGTTTACTCCAAGACATGGTGCTCGTGAGTCTTAATGGAACGACCACTGTTTACGCTTCCTGAATTTGCTCGATTTCATTATGCTCATTTTGCTTAATTTTAACTTGGGTTTCGTTGAATTGCGACAATTGTTGTTTCAATTTCGTTGAAGGTACTCTTCTGAAGTTAAATCTTTGTTCAAGAGGCTAGGGGTGGAGCCTTTGGTTATTGAATTGGACGAATTAGGTCAGTGATCTCTTTCTGATGATTTCAAATTGCTTGAGGAATTCATTTCGCTCCTTGAATACCTGATTAGCTAAAGTCGTGCCTTTCTATCTCCAATCAAAAACATTTTCTAACATTGAAAAGATGGTTTGTTGACCCTCCATGGATTCGCCTATATAAGCTGCAGCTAAAGTTGCAAACATAAGAGCTTGAATACCACTTGTAAATAATCCAAGGAACATAACAAGAATAGGGAGATTGAAGCAAAACAAAATAGCTATTAAACAATGTCTTTGGTTTACTAGAGACATCGACAGATTATATTATTTTACCTCGTTGGAAACAAAAAAGACTTTTCCTTAGGATTATTTCAAATAGAAATAGGGAACGAAGTAACTTGAAAAGATTGTTAGAATCCTCTATTCTCCACATTATATTCATTCCACAGTGCATTAACGCATATTTACGGATATTGGCATTATCCATTGCTGCATTATTCCTTTTTATCTACATTATTTTTCATGACTTTTTTGCATTTAAACAGCCTTTTTCATATGAGGAATTGTAGCTGATAATGCAGATCTATGACTTGATGATAACTTGTAATCATATCATTTCTTTCACAGGTGCCCAAGGGCCACAAGTGCAGAAGGTACTAGAGAGACTTACTGGCCAGCATACTGTACCAAATGTATTTATTGGTGAGTAAAATTTGTGGAAACTTTTGTTCCTAATTTAGACAAGGTAGATAATCATCTTTATATGATTTATAGAAGTATAATAATTTCTAATAATAATGGTTGAGGGTAAAAGGTTTGCTCTTGTAGTCGATAAGACGGATCTGTTCCTTTCTATTTTTCCTTATAAGAGAGAAATTATTTTGAGCATCAAAAGTTCGAAGAGGAGGCATAATTAACTCATTTCCATCTCTTTTCGGCTCAAAAACAGTGACAAACAAAGAACAGACCAAAAAAAACTCTTAAAGTAAGTGAAAGTCTATACCCATTTGGCTATAAAAGTATGAATTTAGCTCACAAACTTGGACAATTGCGGAACATACTGCTCTGTTTGAATTGTTCGATTTTGACATCACGTGTTAGATTTTCATATCTTGAATTCAATTCGGCTCCCGAAAAAGTAATTTGGGTGAAAGTGATTGAACAGAATTATGAAATATTTTCAGGAGTTTATTGAGAATAGGCAAAGGTGTTTGGTTGATGGTTGTTATGTACCGAGGGATGTGTGATCCGGGGTATATCCTCTGCAATGTGGACCTTAAATATTTCATCTTTTGTACTGCATTTGGCTATTACATTGTGGAAATTGCAGCTTGTTTTAGAATTTATGTTCCCTTTTATAATATGTCTTTAACAAGAATAATTTCTCAAAGTCTTCTCTTTTTTTATCAGGAGGCAAGCATATAGGCGGCTGTACAGGTACAGAGAAATTCAAAAAACATTACACAGAGACTGAAAATCATGGTTCTTTTTAGGGTTTAGTGACCTTTGTGCTATGTGGCAGATACTTTGAAGCTGCACCGCAATGGAGAGCTTCAACCTTTGCTTTTGGAAGATAATGGTAAAGATTCCTAGACCTGGTCTTGCTGTATCTCAGAGCCGCTATAATTCTAATCCGTGTGACATTTCCGATCTGAAATCATCTTTATTCGCTGTTTATCTACATTATCAAGAAAGGTAGCAGATCAGTCAAATGAATTTGGGATATCTTGAAATTCACTCGCGAACGATAAACGATAAATCAAAGGTTTTGCTTGCTCGGATTTCTTTTCTTCTCTATTTGTTTCTACCTTTCATTTGTATCGAGATATCTTATTGATATAATTCATTGGATTGGTTATTTAGTTCTTCACTTGCTTAAACTTCATACCTATGATCTCTGTGACTTTTCATAATCTGCCTATGTCACATTTATCCTTTGAGTCGTGATATTTCATGACTTGTAGCTCTAAGAGACCGACCATCGAATATGGAATTTTTTTTATTTCAAGATATCTCGTGTATTTTTGTATGGTCTTGATCTCGAAAAGCTCTATTCTGCAAAGAACTTCATGCCTCCAACCGTGCTTGTTTTCCGACACCTCTATCAATTACTTGGCTTCCATTGTTGACTTCTCTTGCTCTTGACCAAGTCCTTAGCTTTAAATTGGTTATATCATCTAAATTTAGTGTTTTAATGGGCTGCTCCGAGTTTTACTTGATCAAACCCAGAGCCGAACCGACTAAATCGGTTCTGCACAATGTTGGAGCATTAGAAAACTGATAATGGTGCAAAATGGATTAGAGCCGGACAGTCGGACCTAATGTATCGGTTTTGTTTTAGTCCGATTTCATGGTCCTGTACACACTTGCTCGCATGTGTGGACGTGAGCCTAAATATGATTGAATAACAAAAGTTGACTTGTTAACACAATAGTTTAAAAGTTGATACGTTAACTAGCTTAATTTGACGGTCAATTTGTCATCTTAGCTTGAATTTTAATAAACACAAATTGAATATTAAAATTTGCTGTTCCAAATAAATTTGTCTTTATTTTTAAATAGAATATTATTCTTGAAAGTTGGTATTTCTTGATGAAAGTCACACTTTGCACCGTTAACTAATTAGACCTTGTTTGATTTTATTTCAATTCCAGCAAAATATAACTTATATTACATGATTATATCTACGTTTGATCTCTTCTCATTTTGAAAATTAAGAACAAAAAAAGTGAACAAAATCAACCTAGACTAGCTTAACCCAACTCAAAGAGTGCACAAAGAAGTGCGCGATCATGACGATCGGCAAACACGCTTCACCGAACGAAATTAGCTGCTGCTACTCGAGTCTGTTTCGCAGAGGAGAGCCGGAAATAAAATAATTCATAAGCTGATTTCAAACGTCGCTGGACTTCCAGTTTTATCCATAAGTCATACGCTGATTTGTTGCAATATTTTGCAGATTAGGACTTTCAGAAGATGGAACGGGCTTGTGGTCCAGGAACCGACCCGGACCGAATCGAGTTCGGTTTAATATTTTACAAGAGATGATTTTATTGGGTTTTCGATCGAGCTTTAAGATTTAATCTAATTCTTCTGAAGAATTAGCACCAACGGTTCGGTCCAAATTGCGAGTCTGAGCCGGTTCTGTCCACCCCAAAAATTGGCTACCTCGAGATACTTTTGTTTGATGCTCGGATCAAATATCTAACAGGATATTATAACATGGGTAAAAACCAAAAATGAGAAAATCTAACCAAACAATCAATCGAAAAAATTGAACCAATCTCACTTAAAACTCACCTAAAACCCACTAAAATCATATTTTCTAAAATATAAAATTGAACTCGATTCAATCCAAATTGTTCCCAGACCACAGGCCGATTCAGAAATGGGGTAAAATCAGACCAAACCAAGGTAAATTATAGACCGGTACAAAAAACACTTCTAGTGTACATCAAACATTTGGGTGCCCAGCCATGACACCGCGTGTAACCAAATTTTGTAATTTTTATATCAATTCATTGATCCTACATGATGCAATGAACTAATTGACATAGGCTGCAACAAGATCTCATGAGAGAAATCAGAATGCATAAATCATAGGCACAGCCAGCAATGATGCTGAAATATGGCTTTTCTTCCAATAATGAATACCTTTAGCAAAATACAACTAAAATCAAACATCAAACATGCATAGTAAATTTATAGACCAGCTACAAAAAACATTACTAGTGTATCAAACATTCGGTGCACGGCCAAGACCTCACGTGTAACCGAATTGCGTCATTTTTACGCCAAATAATTGATCCTATATGATACAATTTACCGTGAATGTTTGATGCAATGAACTAATCCGAAGCATAAATCATAGGCACAAGCTAGCAGTGATGCTGAATGAAATATAGCTTTTCTTCAAATTCTGAATATATTTAGCAAAATAAAATCAAACATCAAACATAGACGGTAAATTGCACTCGTCATCTCTGCAAAACGATCCAACTCCAACAAATTTTATAAGATCAAAACAAACAGTCATGACAGTACATATTTCTCATGAAAAACTTTCCAAAAGTAACTCTCATGAGCTCATTAATCATACGGAATTTGAATATATGCAGCATCACAAGCAAACGGAACGTCAGCATACATACCAGCCAGTGCACATCTTATGCATTCCAAAACTGTAAAAAGGAACCCAAACGCAACAGCTGTCCAGAAATGCATCCCCAATTTACCACGATAGATTGCACGAGGCATCCATCGACTAACGGTACCTACAACCTGCAGAGAAATCTCCAATAGCATGCCCATCACCACGTGAAATCGAAAGAAGTGAGGCCATTCTTTTCGCCTAACAACTCCTAAATATGCAATAAAAAAATACGCCATGAGAGACCAACTTGGCAACCTTCCAATCGCTCGAAGAAAGGGGTATGTTGCAAATTCCAGTTGTTCTAAGAAAACGTGTAGACTATATGCGGTTTTAGCATACATCCATGTTTCATGAAGAGGCATCAGGTAAGGGAGGCAAGCTAATGTCCTCCACCACCATCTAGGCTTCTTAGTCATAGGAGGGAATCGAAAACTATAGGGTACATCCTTTGATGCATGAGGGGTCATGCGAGAATTGCTTTGCCTGGGTAATGATGGGATGACATGCATAAAGCTACCAAAGTAACCACTTAAAAGGGAGCTCGATGCAGAGGAGAGATTGAATGGAGGGAGACCTGCCATGAAAAGTAGTAAATTGGTAAAGCACATAAAATAACTCCAAAATAATGACCAGGAAAAGAGGAAAAATGATGCATAGATGAATTTCTAGTTAGAGGTGGGCACATTCCGGTTTGATTTCGAGATGAATTAGAACCGTAAAAAACGATGTGGTTCTGGTTTATCTGAGTCTAGTTCCATATAATTTATGTAATATTTTGATCAGATTTTGAATTATTCGACTGGATTTGGAACTGATATTTTAGTTATAACATGGTTTTCTGTTTTAAGTCGGGTTTTACATGATTTTGTCTTTTTTTTACTCACGGTTCAGTTGCAGTTTCACGGTTTTTAAGAATTGGGACCGGAACTAGACCAAAACCGGCCGTTCTGATCGGGACTGTGGTCCTAGTCCAGTTCTCACCACTCCTATTTTTACCTGGTAATAGCTCACAAGACAGCAAAATTATGAACACATCATGAAAGTTTTACACACACTATCTAGCACACTGAAGACAAAGATGACTTTTCATTTTTCATTTACCTCTACAAAACCGGATTTTACTTTCTGGATAAGATCTCCATGATTTTTTTATGCAAGACAAATCAGCCTTTGCGTGAAGACGAGGAAGGAATGTAGAAGCAGTGGAGCCACTTGTCTCGGAGTGCAAGAAAGCACACCCAATGGGCACAGAGCATCCACTAAGTATCATATCAGATACCTGATTCACAACCCCTATTATAAATATAGTACAAAGAAACAATAATATTAACAAACAGTAAAACAGAAGTACATGTGTTGCAACTCCTATTCATACCAAATCGTTCAGAACAACGAGACCAAGAGAAATATACCGATAATCGTCGGAAAAACGGCTAATTTCGCGTTAAATCGTAACATAAAAGCCATGCGGTTTCGCCCTAAAATCGACGATAAATATCCACTTACCTCGAATCTTCCTTCACCAATGTTGTAGCTCTTCCAGCGACGGACGTTTGTACCACGCCGGTCGGAGTCCGTTTGAGGGCGCTGCACTTCCCTCACTCTCTCGGCTTTCGTCTCGCGCGGGGATAAGAAGGCAAAGCCATTTTCTTCTTGTCTTTTTATTATATGTAATTAATAATAAAACATTATATTATAATTGAGCAATAATCATTGAAATCTCTACTTGGGGTATAACGAATGGTTGAATTTCCAAATCAAATTTGTGTCCAAATAACTCAGAAAAAATGACATAACCCGTAATTATGATGTTATGTTCAAATATTTTGTATGATGATTTTTATTTCCTTACATTTCTAGTTAAATTATTATTTTGTTGGAAATACCCTTGAAGAAAGTAGTTTAAATATCTAATGGGTGTGTTAAGTGTATTGAAACAAGTTTAGGAAAATTGGAAACTTTGAAGATCATTTTATCAAAGTCTTTAAGTTTAGGTGGACCAGTTTCAAGTTTAGGTCGACCGTTTCAAGTTTAGGTGGACCAGTTTCAAGTTTAGGTCAACCGGAATATCTAAAGCGCGAAATGGAAAATTGATACTCTTTAGAAGGGTCAATCAGTTTCATTTTTTTGGTCGACCAAAATCATCGAAGCGCAAAATAGAAAATGGCGACTCTTTGAAAGGGTCGACCGATGTCATATTTTTGGTCAATTGAAATCAGCCAACGCAAAATAAGAAAAATAAAGTCTCTGGAAGGGTCGTCTGGAATCTAAATATGGCAACTTAAAGCTTCAAAATAGGTCGATCGTTTTATGCTTAGGTCGACCGAAAGACGAGTCTGATGGCTATTTTTCAATTCTGACAAAAAAAAGTGGTCGATCAGTGGATATGTAGGTCGATTGAATCATGGCAGAACAAAAATTCTATTAATAGAAGACTTGAAGCATTTTCAAGGTAGCTAATTCTTCAGAGAGAAAAAGCGACTAAGTACTGCCAATTTTTTTCGAGATTCTCTATTGTGTTTTCATTGAGATTAACTCTTATGAGTGATATTTTGAGCGTTCAACTTTTGTAGAACTCGCTTTACATTATATGTGTGAGAATTCGAAAGTGTTGAGGATCCTAGGAAAAAGAGTCGAGTTGTAAGGTTTCGTTGACTCCCGTAAGTCAAGATATTTTGTTCGGGATCGAAGAGTAAAAGAATCTTCAAGGTGTGCCTTAAATCATAGATGTTGGCAAAGATGGAAAATGGAAAATTGATACTCTTTAGAAGGGTCAATCAGTTTCATTTTTTTGGTCGACCAAAATCATCGAAGCGCAAAATAGAAAATGGCGACTCTTTGAAAGGGTCAATTGAAATCAGCCAACGCAAAATAAGAAAAATAAAGTCTCTGGAAGGGTCGTCTGGAATCTAAATATGGCAACTTAAAGCTTCAAAATAGGTCGACCGAAAGACGAGTCTGATGGCTATTTTTCAATTCTGACAAAAAAAGTGGTCGATCAGTGGATATGTAGGTCGATTGAATCATGGCAGAACAAAAATTCTATTAATAGAAGACTTGAAGCATTTTCAAGGTGTGCCTTAAATCATGGATGTTGGCAAAGATTTGGCCGAACTGCATTAACAAACGGTCGTGTACTTCTATCATTCTCTTCATATTATTATTTTTGTCACTTAGAGTAGTAGATTTTTAAATCACGAAAAAGTTAGCATTAACCTAATTCACCTTCTACTTAGGTTAATTTCAATCTTACAATTAATATCAGAGTCAGATTATTACTACTTTATTGTGATCTTACTTGAGATAAACTTATTGTGATATTGATATCGCTTTTAATATAAATGCAAATCAAATTGAAGCTCAATCGACCATTTGACCTCCTTATTTTAATGATAATGATTATGCTTATTAGAAATGTAGAATA
>QAOC01017471.1:0-14233 GCA_003255005.1 Begonia fuchsioides
GTGTTTGTGCATCTCATAGTTATAAAGTATATGTGCATGGATTTTGTAAGTGAAATTTTAGCGCTTACTGAGAGCTTTGAAGGTCTAAAATTCCAAGTATAGAGGAAAAATGACTTAGTTTTCAAAAGTGTGATAGATCCTCTCTCTCTCTCAGATTATTAATAAATGAAGAAAATGTGTTATTATTGTGCCAAGTTTTGACGAGGTTGCTGACTATATCCTGAAAAAGCTTAAACTTCGTTTTTTGATATTCATTTCAACATAACTAAAAATAATACAACTATCTAGGCACCTGTCTGAACACAATGCTTATCTGAGTTTTTCTGCAGCCTGATCGTGTAATGGAGTTCTGTAACAATAATGACCTTCAGTTGATTGTACGTGCGCATGAATGTGTAATGGACGGGTTTGAGCGTTTTGCACAAGGGCATTTGATTACACTCTTCTCAGCTACCAACTACTGTGGTAGGTTCCTAACTTTTTTTGAATTAAATTATTATTATTTATAGAAACTCTACTTTTAAAAATTGAAGATACATGGATGTGTCTCTTACAATTGTTTAAAAAATTGTCTTATATATGCAGGTACTGCGAATAATGCCGGGGCAATTTTAGTTTTGGGTAGAGATCTGGTGGTAGTTCCAAAGCTTATTCATCCTTTACCCCCTGCAATATCAACTCCTGAGACATCACCTGACCATATTGAAGACACGTGGATGCAGGTAACCTTGCGTGTAAATGTATTATAACTTAAAACTTAATGCTCTTCTGATTTATCCTCAGTTAATCTTTTTGCTTTGGTCTCTTGATATTTTTAGGAGCTGAATGCTAACCGGCCTCCTACACCAACTAGAGGTCGTCCTCAAGCAGCTAATGATCGAGGCTCTCTTGCTTGGATATAAACAGTGATGAGAACCACTGGTATATTACACCCTCTAATTGTAATATGTTTGAGCTCTTGGGTTCGACTTTGTAGGCACCTCACATCACTGTTTTGTAATATGTTTGAGCTCTTGGGTTTGACTTTGTAAGCGGCTCCGATTGATCGCATCAAATGTAGTTATCATTCTTGCTTGTTGTTGCCAATGCAGCAGAAGATATTGCTGCACTGACCAAAGCTACTGAGATCGGGGGCTGAAAATTTTGATATCCTTCTTCATGATGAGATTCAAGGGATGAGGTTTGGAAGATACAAGTTGGAAAACCGGTTCCCAGGTGGCCGATGGTTTTGGTGCTATTGAGTCCACAAGTAGCCGGATAGATTAGCTCGAGTATCGGTAAATTGAGTCACGAGCAGAAGGTACTTTCACACATAGCTGTCGTTTCTGTTCAATACCAGTTTAGGCCTGTTATTATCACTGTTGTTTTCTGTTGGTTGCTCTGAAGAAGATATGCTGTTGTCTAAGTCTCTGGATGTGAATGTGATGGTCTGTCTGTGCTTGTATTATTGTTTTGTATCATTTGTACAATGTCATCATGCCAATATGAGATATTCTTGTGCTGCTCGCATATCAACTTTTGATTACACCATCTTCGGCCTTAAATTACTTGAATTTTTCTTGAAAATTCAGCCTTTCTTTGTTTTGTTTTTGCTTAAATTTTCTATCTACAATTTTAGGTTTTTTTTATTACAATGAGTAATTAAAAATGGAAACAACCTTATAGAGACGAGTGGGTACCAAAAATGTTGCTTCCACAATTCGATTTGGATCAGATGGGCCTGGTATCCGGCCCAAATCTGTCCAAAGGTCCGGAAGTAGAGTAACAGCAAGGATTTTCAATTCATATGGGCCTCTGTGTGGCCCATGTTTCTGTCATTGGGCCTTATCTGTATGGCCCATGTTTATGTCATTGGACCTTATCTGGGTGGCCCATGTTTCTGTCATTGGGCCTTATCTGGGAGGCCCATATTTCTATCATTGGGCCTTATCTGTGTTGCCCATATTTCTGTCATTGGCCCTATAAGTTGGCTGAGCCCAAGACAATGTCCGAACGGCCTAGTTTAACATGGACCAATATATGGGCGGCTTGCCAATGGAGGCCCCAATTTTTGAACCCTTTAAAATGTAGTGTACTATGAGAAAAGCACAAGGAAAATATGAGCCCTTTAAAATGTAAGCCCGAGTTAGTGGGGCTTACTCTAGCGTGCCAATGGGCAGAAGCCCACATTCTTGCTATTGAGCCTCTTCGTCAATGGCCCAAAAATAAAGCCCAAGGCAAATATACATTGGGCCTAAGGTCCAGCACATATTCGTCTTGGGCCTCTAAAAATAAGCCTTTTGAAAAGGATACGGCAAAGGGCTTTATTTTCCTAAGGCTTGGCCCTTCGAGCTACATATTCGTCTTAGATCTTGTGGGCTTCGTTTTCACCTAAATCTTTATTAAGAAAAAATAGTATAAATTAGTAAGCAACGTGCAAACAGACGCACATTCCAGGAACCAGGAAGCCAAATTAACTGAGATTCAAGTTCTCCACAATGCAAATTGCACCTCTCCTCGCTGTCTTATGAAGTAGTCCTCCACCTTAATTACAAGCTACAATCCTACAGAAAATACCAGTAACCAATGAACGGCCATTATTACCCTCGTTTTACCGGCCTTTGGACATAAGATTTGTTCGGGTCTTCTGTCTTAAGCTTAGGAGGTCGAATTTCTCCCTTCTTGGCCTGAAATTTCATTGCTAAATAGAATGAGTTCCGACCAATTCGAAACTTTATCGTAAGAATAGATCATTGGTACTAAGCAACTCACAAACAGGCTTACCTTCTTTCCACCCTTCATAAAATCTCTCCAGCTTGAAACCTGATCATGAAATACGAAAATCTTTTGTTTAAATTGGAATATGGATAGCCATGAAATGACATTCTTACTTCATCTTATTACATAATATGCATACACAAATATATCAAACTTCACCCCAAAACCGGCCCGGCCTAGACCGTGCCCACTCCTAACTAAGACTGCACAATGTTTTACTATGGAATTAATACAAGAAACGCTTCGGTTGTAGCATACCATTATAGTTTGTATTTTTTTAGACATTTTTTTTATCCAGAAAAAGAAAAATAATAAAAGAGAAGAATACAAACCCGATTCTCTCTAGTCCCTTCCCATTGCTCCTCATGTTCTCGCTTTTTCTTCCACATCTCTTTGGTTTCTTCTTCATCTTTTTTTAGTCGACCTTCCTCTTCAGATATCTATATTACAAGAAACAACACAGGCATCAAAACAAATACCCTAGATAAAAAAAGAAAAAGAGAAAAAAATCTGGAAAAAAACTGGGTTTTTAGTACCCTCATTTGCATTTTCCTCCGACGCCATTCTTGGTCCGTTAATATTTCTCGAACCTTTAATTTTAACTCATGTTTGAACTCGTCTGTTTCCTCGTATGACTGCTCATATTTTCCCTGTATCATTCAAAGGTTAATACAGATGACATGAAATAAAAGAGATTACCCATTCAATAATAGGTATCAACCCAACCTTAAAATACTAAATGAATATATAAGTAGCAAAGTGAGTAAAGGGCATGTAACTCACTCATACAACATAGATACATGTTAATTCCTTATATAATGACAACAGAAAACGAAAAATAAATAGCACGATAAGAAGTTTTTGTTAATTTTGCAACATCACAAGTTAATGACCTTTCAAGATTCCCAGCTGAACTATAGGAAGAGATGAAGAGAAACAGAAAATTTTGTAACTAACTGTGTAATAATCGAATATAAAAATTAGAGAAAATGTTCAAAGCAAAAGAGAAAACCATAATATAAATATACCTCATCAACCAATGACTTTATTTTACTAGCAGTANATTCTGATTGCGAATGTTAGGACAGTATTTAGAACTCACCTTTAGCAGCTTGAACTTGAGTAAGGACATAATCTCTCTCCTGCTCGTCAAGTAAAAGTTGTTGGGCTTTTGCCAATGCTGCTCGTATATCAACAAAAATGAATCATTTTGATAGAACTGAAATTAAATATAGTAGAACAGTAAAAATCAGAAAAATCAAAAAAGTTCTGCACTACTTAAATTGACACTCTAGTGCAGCACTGTACCATAATACGTAAGAGTTATCTCAGAAATTAGTGTATATAAACAGAAGATGGAGAAATATAGATTCCACAAAAAAAAGTGCAAAGGAGAGAATTTTTCAGGAAGCACAAAATAACAAATTTTGGAACAGCATCATAAAAGTAGTTCATGGTCCACTTAGGCCAGAGATAGATTGGTCCCTTAAAAATCTTCTGTAAATACAACACGATTGTCTTTATGAAGCGAATAAGAGAATAGTAAGCCTGAGAAGGCAAAGATATTTAAAAGAGTAAAAAACTAAAATCCGTTACTTGAAGAACTAACCACATAACAAGATATATGCAATTGGAAAGTCTCCTTACCACTATTAGATATTTAGATAAAAGAGAAAAGTACAAGGAGAGGAATCACTATACTTGCTATACCACAATTTGGCATTTCGATAAATTCTTGGTCTACTCATATTAGCTATTACGAAAAGAAAACATTAACTAGTCATATACATAAGATGAGCAAAAACTAAATTCTTGTCAGTCAAACTCTTCCGATGTAGTCACAGGCACGTAACAAAAAATCTATGTACCTGCAAATGCTTCCTTTGCTTGTGGATGCTTGCATTTATCAGGGTGAACAAGCAATGATAGCTACAAAGGTCGAACATATTAGCGTTAGCTGCCTGTAGTCATAAAAGTTTGACCAAATCACAAGTGATGTAATTACCTTGCGATACTGCCTTTTCACATCTTCTGGAGTTGCATCAAAAGATAAGTTTAAATAGTCGAACGGATTTAACTTGAAGCAGGATAAGATTCTACAGATATTCAAGTCTCAAATTAAAAGAAACATAATGGCGACATAAAAGGAATCATGATAATAATTTTGCCGGTTTCGGACAAGATTTCAATGAAATGGACATTCCAAATCATCAATCAAAAGCAGAATACAAAACGAAAAATCCCCACACTCAAAGATTTAAAACAGAGATTTAACATAATTGCTTCCAATGAGATGATAAAAAAATATCATAGATCATCAAACAAAAGCCCATGGCATAGATTTAGAACAGAATAACTTTACAACATAACTAGGGAAAAATTAGAAATGGTAATCATATACAATAATATACTTATCAGAGTCACGTGAGTCAATCATTTCACTTCCGCTTTGTAAGGAAATTTTCAAGATGGTGAACTCAACGTAAAAGGAAAGGTTCGAAGTCTTATCAACAAAGGCTCCAAGAGGATTTAATTCTCCATATTGTTCTTCAGGGAGTGTACAAAATAATAAAAAAAGAGAAGAACAAAGCTCCCCTCAGTATGATGAAATCTTTTCCATCACCAGGTGCGAAATGACCTTTTGGTGTACAAAGGAAAAATTCCAAGTTCTTAGCAGAAAATTTTGATTTTCATTTGTGCACTTACTGGGCATGAACAGATGGTGTAGCAGACTACATAGTGCTACTTTTCAGTCTTGTTATATACCAAAGTCAATGCTATGGTGTCAATATGAAGGTCTATGTGGACAATTCAAACCCATGCATGCTAAAAATTGAAGATTATGCAAAAAAAAAAAAAAAAAAATTCCATTTAACAGAACATCATCAATCGAGCAACAAGTATTTAAAAATAAAAAGAAAATTTGTAACTAGAAAGCTAGGTAAGCGTACAGTAAATACAGAACAATAAACAGAGCTGGCATTTAAATCTTTTGTAAAGATCACCTTAGAGAGTAGTGACAATGGTTTTCTTGAGGATCTAAACTTTCATTTCGGTAGCAAAAACATCTTAAGGATTCACAGAAGACAAAATGCAGCTACCTATTTGCTCATTAAAATCTAAAAAGAAGAGCATTCCATTGTTGACAAAGAACAGGCCTTCTATCTCCTCCAACATAACCTATGATTTCTTTTTCTTAACGAACAATGTATATACAGTAAGACAACGTACACAAACGGAATAACCAACAAAACCTGTCTTCATCTTCCTCTTAAATCTTCAAACAAACACAAATCAATGAATAGTGGTAGGAAATCATCAATACAGTTGAATTCCAAAATAACATAGATAAATAAAACAAAATAACAATCAGGTGAACAGTTGAGGACAGAGAAACAAAAACCTAATCGCAAATATCAAAAGCCAGGATAATACGTTCGCAAAAATGAGACAATAAAATCAGAGAAATTCAAGCACACGCGTGAAAAAAACACAATCCTAAACGGAAAAAGACAAATCGACCAAACGCAGGTACCTAAGGACTTCGTTGTCTCTCTCAACTTCGCCGACTTCAGCGAAGAAATTCTTGAGGAGCAAATCCTCATTAGCCGATGAGGTCGTCTTGTTAATCTCCCCCATACGAAGCAGCTGCTGCTTCTTTCGGCTTCTTCAAGCTTGACCCTCCCACAATCTATAACTGAAAACGGAGTTCAGACCAGATGCCCCCGCCAAGACCCAATCGGAACGAGCTTAACACGAGAAGAGAGATATTCCCCATCGTCTATTTGAACGTGGCTTAGCAATTGGGCTTTTCATTTCTAGTCCGGCCCATTTCTCCGGGCTCAATTTTATTTAAAAAAAATATCAATTTACCCCCTAAAATATTATGCTAATAACAATAGTACCTCAACTGCTCAAACCGTAAAATTCTTCAATTGGCACCTTAAATTTATCATAATTTTAAAAGATACAGCGTCATCACATTTTCTCTTAATTTTAAGATATTAGTCAATTTAAATAACAATTTTAGTTAGTTTAATAAAATTAAACGACTTGTAGAGATATTAAGAATATGCAGTAAATTGACATTTACCCTTCCTAAAATACCGATGACCATATTCGCCTCTATTTTCACCTTAACTTGAGATATTAAGAGGCAACGAATAATAATTGATCGCTACATTCGATAATTGAGATACGGTACTTCGACTTGATAGCATTAGATACTCTTTCGTCACTAAATTCATAGCAAAACAAAAAACAAAAAAATGGATAGATAATTAAAATATAAAATGTTGGTCAATAAAATTTAAATTTGAAGATATCTATTTACCCTTAAAAATCAAACAATAATTACATTAATTAATAATAATTACGTTAAGATGTCAAATAGAAGGCTTTTTACTCTATATACTTAACTGTAAAGCATCTATTGATAATATTAATTTAATAAATATTTATTTATATTACAATATATTAATTACATTAATTAATAATAATTACGGTACTTTTACTACTTCTATGACATAATTTAAGCAGCTTTCACTACTTATAATTGTCACATGCACCTTCTCGCGAATATGTTACTTGTATTTTTATTTTCTAGTTCTAATGTTCATAAAGTGGCAGTAATTAAATTTATGAATTATACCGATCGTAAGTGACATCTCGAGAAATAATAATTGTGCAGTTTTCTAGACTCGGCTGCATTATATTATCTACTTTGCATCCAATTTATTTTTCTAGTCTTGAAGCACTTTATAAATCGTCCTCCATGTCGATTCCCGAGTGATTTGAGATTTGACACAGCAAGTTCCGAGTTGCGAAATTAATAGTTGATAAACCCACTCAAGGATGGCAATAAGGTGTGGTTCCATGGCTCGAGGTTTTGTGGTAAGTCTCTCCTGAATATCATAGTGTTATTTATACAAAACGTAACATTTGTGTTATTTTTCTGATTTCTTGGCTAGTTTGGGTGATCTCAAAGGCCGAAATCTGCGTTCTCCTCTTCGTTCTTCCTCCATTGTTTTACAGATTCTTCAGAGTTTGGAACGAAGAAGACGAGAAACTTTGAGGAAAATACCAATTTCGAAGGATTTCTTCCTTGCTTCAGGAAGTGGCGATGCAATGGGGCTCCCAGAGCAAAGATCTCCTGGGCTGCTTGCATCCATTCGAGAAGGGGTTCAACTTCTCTTCATCGTAATTTCTCCGCCCATTTTTGGATATCAATATCTTGCTCGGATCCTTTTCTTGTTTTGAATCACCTGGATTAGACCTCCATGGATATTCGGAGTCGTTTAGCGATGTAGCTGCCATGGCTGCAACTGATTGAGTTGCAGGGGATGGAAATCGTCGCGTAGCCTGGGGTCTTGGCGGCAGTGACTGCACTATAGGGCGTAGCCATGGCTGCTTCGCCTTTTCTTCCTCTTTGTTTGTCCGTGCTCCGTTCATATTTGAGAAGCTAGTGGATTTGTTGTCTGATCGAACTAAGCTGTGAATGTTTAAAAATCCAGTTGAGAAATTCTGTGGTTGCTCTCTCGCAATTTGGATTCCATGGACGCGGATTTTGTTTCTGTCTATTTCGTTCTCTTCTTGTTCTGTTTCTTCTTCTTCCTCCTCCTCATCTTCTTCTTGTTCCGCAGAGTCTGAAAATTGTTCTTCGAATTCGTTTTCATCGATCATTTCAGATTCTTCTAGGAATTCATTAGACTTGACGAAAGAGAGAACAAGACGGCCGTCTTGCCGGTTCGCCAGAAAATTACACTGCGGCGGGACAGAGACGGCTTCTAGAACTAGCCGGCCGTTGTCCCGTCGAGACTGCATCCTCACGGAGTCTCCGTCGCCGGAAGAGAGAGTAGAGAGTGGTGGAGGAAATGATCGACGGGGTGATTTTCTGTAATTATACTTCATCGGAGACCAATCTTCGCCGGTAAACGATTGTCTCTCAATTACCGGCGACTCTTTCTTCTCGTTTTCTGGAGATGTTTTCTTCTCGTCCTCGATGTCACCGCTTTCCGATTCCGGATACGACGAAAATCCGTCGGAACCGGTTTCGGATCCGAGACTTTCTGTACAGATTTCGAGGCTTTTTTCACTGAGCGAGCTCGAAGATCTTCTCACGAGAGGGTGAATATAAAGAGGTAGAGATTTAAATTCATCGTCAACTTTTCGAGAAAGAATCGAGCTCCATACTTCGAATTGTCGAGGCTTGTCAGCTTCTTTCACTTTCTTTTCTTGAATTTCTCTCCAGATATCAAATTCGCCCCTACTTTCCTCGTAATCATCGTCATCAGACGACGAATCTGGAACGGAAACTGAGATTTCCGCAGAGGACGCAACTTTCTTGATAGAAAAGAGAGGTTGCTGAAAAAGCCATTTTTTCGAAGACATATCTGCAGAGAGAGTTCGTCGCAGCGAAGCTGCAACTCTGATTCTTTCAGAGTCGGAACGAAGAATCGTACCTATTCCTTGCTTCTCAGACTTGATAAGCTCTCGAGTCCGCTCCATCGGCGAAGGATGACGCAAGCAATCAACCATATCTCCTGACATCACCAGAGAAGAAGATAAAATTCCAATTCGAGCTGTAAAAATGGCGGAAAATCAGAAAACCAAACGATGGCAAAAAAGCTCGGAAGGAATAGGAATTTCAAAATCAGAAACCGAAAACTAACCTTAGGATTAACAGTCAGGAACGCAAGGAGAGGATGAGCGGCGATTGAGTGGTGGGGAAGAAGATGAAGGACTGCGATTTGGGTGAACGCAGTAGAAGGAAAGAGGAAGGAGAGGTATTTATAGTTCCCAGAAAAGCTCAAAAGCATATGGAATCTGGATTCATGTAAGGGTGGGACCCACTCCCAGACGCCACCATGGAAGGCGACCCCATTGCTCTCCCGTTTGGTTTGGACTGGTGATAAATAATAAATTCGTGCAATGATTGTAATAAAATAATAATATCCATTTATTTAAAATAATATTATTTTTCGAAATTAATCTTTCTAATTTTGATTTTATTTCTTATTTATCTTAAAATTAAAAATCAAAAGGTTAAAAATCAAAAGCGGTCATATTTTTGGAAAAATAGTCGATTCATACTTGAATTTTGAAAAAATAAAATTTAAGATTCTCAGATGAAATATCGGACGCAACTTGCATATGACTCTCACTCGTATTTAATGACTTCAACTCAGACGCAACTTGTGTTCGGACCTAAATTTGTTTTTTCTTTGTTAATTAATTTGACTAATCAAATCTTATCAGAATAACTTGAAATTTTTACCACACATTCAAAGCAATAAAAAATATTAATCTGAAAATTTTAAATTTTTTTGACAATTGTACGATTTACTATAAGTTATTTAATACATAAACAAACAATTTTTTTAAAAATTATATACGGTAATAAAAATTTATGAAGACAATATATTTGTATATTTACCCAAATCAAAATTTTGTTTTTTTCAAAATTAAAGCTCGTTTTTAGTTTTTACCTCAATCAAATTATATATTTGTATTTATTTTAAAATTTGATATTTCAACGTTCTGCAAGGAAAACAGTGATAAGGTGAAATGGGTCGTAGAGAAGACAGCCAAAATGCTCACTTCCAGAGAGAGAACCCATGATTGGACGACCAGAAAACTCCCTCTCCCTCTCTAAAATCAGAGGAGTTTTACTGAGTTTTTCGAGTGTTTTTACTTAGAAAAACCACTGTATTTGTACGCGTATATCTGTATAAAAACAGTCAAGGATTATACGCCCTCCATTCTACTTGACTGTATACCAAAAGATAACGATGCTCATCTTTTTCGTATAAAAAAACTTTTATTCTCACGCAGACAGAGATAGGTAGAGAGAGAGAGAGAGAGAATAAAAAATTAGGGTTTGCCCAAAAACTGAGGAAGAGAGAGAAAGGAAGATGGCCAAAACAAACCCCAGATAGCATTATACAATGGACACCACTTGAACCTTCAAAGCTTATCTTCTGAAAATTCGTCGCTTTGGCGTTTCTCGACTCTTTCGTTTTTAACCTAATTTGGTCTTGGGATTTCAAGAACCGGACGGTCGAGTCCCGGTTTGATTTTACATTTTCAGGAATTTAAAAACCGAANAAAACCGACCCCAGATAGCATTATACAATGTACACCACTTGTACCTTCAAAGCTTATCTTCTGAAAATTCGTCGCTTTGGCGTTTCTCGACTCTTTCGTTTTTAACCTAATTCGGTCTTGGGATTTCAAGAACCGGACGGTCGAGTCCCGGTTTGATTTTACATTTTCAGGAATTTAAAAACCGAAACCCATTAAAACCCGACTCAAATTTTAAAAAACCGGCTTGTGCTCAAAATTGACCCGAAATCTCGAACGTCCAAAAACAATTTTAGATTGCAAAAGTATAAATAATTTTTTAAATAATAAAAACCTTGTACCAGAACCAATATTAGTCCCGGTTGGGTTTGGGTCATCAAACTTGTAGTAGAATTGGACCGAACGGCGAACGTCTCCATCCTAACCAATGCTATTTATTATTTGTCCGAAATTTAATTTTATATTATCTTAATTACTGCAATAATATTAAACCATAATGTTATATTACTGATTATGTTTTAATAAAATTTGTAATTAAATAGTGAATAAATATAAATGATTTTAATTAGTATTTTATTCATAAATTTAGTATTTTAATGATTTAATTACTAAGTTTTCAAGACTTTATTGTTTACTAACAAAAACCGCGTTTATTAATTTATGAAAATAAATGAATATACTTATGTCACACTTTACATAAACAATAATTAATTGACGGTAATCATGAAGATTAATTTAATTATAATAAGAATATTAAACCAGCTAATTACCACTAGCTAATTGCTCATTCAAAGCTGTCGCATCCTATTCTTTGTTCTTAAACAATTTATTTTCTTGATTTAGGCTTTGTATCTTATACTCCTAGATGTCGCGTGCAAACTTTTATGCGTAGAAATTATACGATAAATTCATAACTTTCTTAGCAAATTAACGAGACGAAGTATATATTATATTTTCTCGAGACTAAACTTTGATTTAAGTGAAAAGTATATATTATACTGAGATTATCTGGATAATTTCATTAATATAATAAATAATTCATTATTATAACGATATTTTCCTAGTAATTTAATCAAAATATTTAACGTTTTTAAAGGTAATGGACTATGATGCATCACTAGTCTTGATGCAAACGATAGTAAACAAAAGTTTAGTCGGTTATTCTCATAGAATCGAGGAAAGTAGCCGAAAGCAAGTAGTTGACTTACGCGTTAAAATTAGGGTTCTTAGGGTTTAGGAAGAATAAGCATTTGCTGTAATCTAATGTAAGCAAAGTAGAAAGGATTAGTTGATTTTCTAAGCGAATCTCACGATATCGTATTTTATTAGAAAATTACTCTGCTATCGCATATCGTTTGTTCGTGGTCTTGATCAGTTTTAAGAAATAGACAAATCGTATAGATATAATCTAGCCCTAGCAATTTTAGAACCAAAAATCACAATTTTATACATCACATACTAAACGTGAACCAATATAAAACTTTTGTCTACCACACTTCCATTAAAAACATTAATATCATTTTGGCATTATATTATGTCACGCCTATAAACGTCGCACATCATTGTAGAATCAAAATAAATAATATTGTATTATACAACAGAGAGTCGAAGACTTAGATAAGTAACAAAAATGAGATATAATTGCCTGTGCGGGTTCACCTCAGTGGTCGAGAGATGATAGATTTGGTAGCAAGTGTCTGGGTTTGAATCCTGCGCTGTCCTAGTGTGGGAGTTGTTACCCCCAATGTTGGGGTAGCTCATTGGGACATCAGGAATAATGCTTCTCATCTCTGGGCTGCTGAATCACCATAACTTACCCCCTCACAGCCTGTCGGGCCGGGGTGTGAGGGCTCCGGGGGTGAGAAATTTCGTCTTTTGGTAACAAAATGAGATATAATTGTGTGTCTCGAATTACACATTTGAATTTTATCGTAAAATGAAAAATTATAGTTTGGACTCCATCATTAATAAAAAAGGGTTGCATAGATTGGTTCATCTTCTCCTATACGCACTATTGAGATGTTGGCTTATAACTTCTGCATATTGGTTCATCTAGTTAATCCATATTTGTTTCAGTCTACTCTTTTTTGATGGTGTTGATTATGGTATGTTGTCTCAGTTACTCAAACTATCAGTCACTCTTGCAGATATGAAACTTTCTAATATATCACAATTCGTTAGTAATTTTTGAAGTTACGAATTTTAAGTAATTTTATGCGCGAGAATTTATAAGAATTTAGGGAATTCAGACTTCCATATTCGTCATTCGGACATCTGTCGCACTCAATCTTGCTTTATTTTTTAAAGTTAAACCTTTTTTCATCAGTTTGACCTAAAGTGAGACCTTCTTTTTAATTTTAATCCTAATAAAATAAATAAATAACCCAATAAGAAATAGACAGGCATGAGAAATTTCATGCTGTCACAATGCATTAAAGTCCTCTTTATCCAAATACAGAAAAAAGAAATTGGTCATAAAAAGGGGGACCAAGCATTGCAAAAAGAGAGCATCTAATTCTGTCTTTGAGTAGTGTAGTGTCCCCCATTACAAATAAATCACATTCACACCATATTGCAATTTCTTTTAATTAAATTATATGAAAAATGATTATATTTGAAGTTGATCACATATGGTTGAGAATCAAACAATGACCAAAAAATAGCATGTTAGACACTATATTTACTTAAAAAACAAATATTTAAAAAAAAACAAGACAAACAGATAACTGAATTATTACAACTTTTCAAACATAATAGCAATCTATGAAAAATTAATCTGCGTTAGTTAGTATGGGTGGAAAAACGGTTAACGAGCTCAGTATTTTAAAAAAAATACTCGGTCTGGTCGGGTATCGGGTATGAAGCAGTACCCGAAACCTGGACCTATCCGAAAAAATGGAAAAATACCCAGATCCGGGTATTCCGGGTAGGATCCGGGTATTTTTGGGTCTACCCGAAATTTAAATCTTTCTGAAATGTTGCTTAACCGGATCCGAGTATTCCGGGTATTCCGGGTAAGATCCGGGTATTTTTTAATTTTGATAAAAAAAACAGAATATCATTGAAAAAATAGTAAAATTGATTCTTGGAGGGTTGAGCTGGGCTGGGCTGGGCTGGTATTTTTACAATACTCGGTACCCGGACTCTATACCTGTTTACCCGAACCCAAAACTATAATTTACTCGTTACCCTACCCATACCCGGCACAGACCTTAAGGTTTCGGGTCAGACCTTAAGATCCGGTTCAGGTTGCCCACCCCTATTAATTAGTTGAGAAAATACGATTCTGGTGAGATTTTACTGACCCATAGACACGACTCAAATAAAATTGAAGTCACATAAGGCTCTAACACACATTACACCTTGAATTTCTTTTTCTTTCAACCATCCCTAA
>QAOC01017482.1:0-109794 GCA_003255005.1 Begonia fuchsioides
ATATTAGTTTGTGTGTGAAAAAATAGAAGAAGTCAAGAAAATGATTAGTTTTTATAGGGGAAAAAATCAGACCGTTGATCAACTGCAGAGAGACGTTGTCTCTCTCGCGCAGATATGCAAAGAGACATTGTCTCTCTCGCACAGCACAACGGTCACACGACCGTTGTGCTGCCGATCGTTCAGGCAACGGTCGAATCGACCGTTGCCGTTCATCACAAAGGTCGAATCGACCATGAAATGAACGAACGTTTAGAGACTCGGCAAGGCGATGATTCGTTGCTGCGAATCGATGACGACCTGGAGATGACGAAGTTCGCGACGCTGAGCCGATGATCTGTGCGACGCCGGCGACGAGCAGCACGATGACAACGACAGTAAGTGTGTCGATTCAAACTTCTTGTTCATTTTCTGAATCTATTGGTGGTTGATATTTTCGTTTGATTTCGTTGATTTTGGTTTGATTTCTCGTTGTCCTTCTACTTTCGTGCGAGGGATGGAGTCGATGCGATGGCGGCCGATGAACGAGCAGAGACAATGGCGGCCGAGGGACGACCATGGCGGCGACGACGAAGTCGGCATAGGCGGAGGAAGGATCGCGAAGAATCGCAATTTGCGAGCCTCACGAGCCAGCTCGCGATCCAGGCTTGCGAGCTCAATTCGAGCCCCCGAGCTGGCTCGAGCTCGAGCCTGGCTCGGATCGGATGCCAGCTCTATTGCAGAGGAGTTTAACGACATTGAACCGAGCCCATAGCGGGAGAAAAAGATTAAAAAAGAGAAAGCACTCGTCCGGAGCGGTAAGTTATTCGTATTTTCTGCATTAAATCTAGATGCATGGTTTGAAGTTAATAATAACCATATTTTGGTGGTTGACACCCAAAACGACGTGGCGTACGTCTGTTTTAAAATATTAATATATTTATAATCCAGATAAGACATCATTTATATGGCTGGTTTGCATGATTTAAATGATTGATATTTCATTTGTTTGCCTATCTAGATGGAAGTAGACATTTGGATTTCCACGTTTATTTAGAAATTGGATTTGGTTTTATAAAATGTGGATTTTGTTTGAATACGATCGACCCCATTTGTTTGGAGTTGGTAGGGTTGGTCGGGCGGTCGGCCTTATTCGTTCGGAGTTGGTAGGGTTGGTCAGACGATCGACCTCTTCGTTCGGAGTTGGTAGGGTCGACCTGTGTCTTATCACTTGATGTGATATGGGATGGTGATGACGCGTTCCCTAGGGCACCTTAAATACCCCTAAACCTGGCCAGGGTTACTGCATGTGTGCAGGGTTACGGTGGCTTGGGTCCTGGACACCTTACCAGGAGACCTTTGGATGACAGTTGGCTGAGGCGACTGTGGTTTGATCCGGGTGGTTAAGGTTGGTACCCAGGAGGGACCGACACCGGGTTTCTTTCTGACTCGTGAGATGGTGAGCCGTTTGCTCATCTTTCTATGGTGTGCCGGGGTGGTCCTTGTGTGACACTTCTTTTTCACCGGTATTTGATGTTTGTATGGCTGTATGGGTATTTTGTAGTATAGTCACCTACGTATGTGACGAGTTTTCTAAATACCTCACAGGGGCCCAATGGGCCGAGTTTTTTCCAAGGGAAAATTATTTGTTTTTATTGGGCTCGTGGAGCCAGGATTTGAGATGATGAAATATGCATGATTCTGATTGAATTTCAAAATGTATGCATCAAATAGAATAAATTGTGATTTTTGGGAAAAAGACAAAATCTAAGTTTTAACCGGAATGCATTAAATATAGGTAACTTACGAGTTTGTCACTCACTCAATCGATAATATTTTTTTTACCAGGCTAACAGTTGATTTTGGAACTAGTAGAAATTTCTTGGAAGAATCTCTTTATTATTTTCCTTTGTTGTAACTAGTAAGAAATTGTGAGTGGACATATACAAATAATATTTCTTTCGATTTGGTTGTATAATGATTTATTTATGCTATGACTTAAAACATTTTGGATGGATAGACCCGAGGTATTTTGGTAAAGAGAAATTTCCGCAAGTTTTAAATAGCCTTTGGGTCAGATTTCTGAGTCTGCCAAGGTGGATTTGGTTATCTGACCTGGCGTTTCTGCCAGGCCCTCCTTCGAGGCGTGACACTTAGTACTGTAGTGAGAGAGAGACAGAGAGAGCTGGTGATCTCTACTCACCCAAGGGGAGATTAGGCAAAAAATTGTGCTTGTTTTTCTGATAACAAAAGTGGGTCCATCTTGTGCGTACATCTGTCACAAAACCATGTGATCATTTTCACAATGATAGGGATCTTTCCCTTCCAATTTTATAATGTTCGGTTTACTTCCATCTGGTCCCGTTGGTCTGATTTTGATGTTTAATAGAGTCGAACCGCAATTAATCGATTCACATAATTTGAAATCGGAAAACGAGTGTCTACCAAAGTTCTTGTTTTCAATATGATGGAAAATTGCATTATGAAGTTTATTTTGGTGGAAAGATGAACCAAATTGTAAAGTGCTTCACCACTTACCTGATCAAGTGGGATTGTTTGGATTATCTTCTTCCTCCTTCATCCCATGTGGTCGGTTTTTGGTTTAAGATGACAAGAACAAAAAATCAGATTTCAATAATAATTGAATGCATTGATTGAAAGATTTTTCTGCATGTGTGTAACCTAAACAGTTCATGTTTTTCGGAAGAAAAGAATCCAATTTTTAACCAATTATCATTAGGATGTTTAAAACCGACAGAAATAAACCGACTGAACACGATTTAGAAAACTCAACCGTAATAAAGCAGATAAAAATTTGGAAAACTAGTCTCTTGAGGGTACAACAGCCTAAGTTCGACGTCTGCGCTGTCCTAGTGTGAGAGTTGTTACCCCAATGTTGGGGTAGCTCTTTGAGATATCAGGTAAATGTCTCTTATCTCTGGAGCGCTGAGTCACCGTGATTTAAGCTCCTCACAAATTGTCGGGCCGATGTGTAGAGGCCCTGAGAAAGAGAAATTTTGCCTTTTGGGTACAAGATTAGAAGAAACAACTAGGCACTGTGATCTAGCTAGATAATAATTTGTCATATGACAAACTATCAAAGATAGAATACTTGATAGCGGAAATGAAAAAATAAGACCATTTGCTAGCTAGAAAACAATGGGAATCTCTCAAATAAGATGGAGTTTTGTTGGTTCTAGTCGTTCGAACCGAACTATTTCTTTCGACAAAATGGATAATGCTGGATCGATCAATAGAATTTGAAGATGAAAAAATTGGAAGAATTTTCAGAATGATTTACGTGAACAAATGAAAAATATGTTCATGAAAAACAACAGAAAATCTTTAAATTTAATGCATAGTGTCGGTTCGAATTCGGATAAATGAAATTAAATTTCAATATATTTAATGAAATTTGGGAGGATAACAGAAACTTCAGATTTGGAGCGAATACATAAACCCTAGTAGCTCAGTTTCATGTTCCACATTTGTCAAAAAAAAAACTAAAACCATCATGTGTAAGGGTTTGGATTCCGTGGTTTCAGAGACGAAACTCTTCTAATAAAAAGAACCAAAACTCACGGTTTCAGATTTTTAGAATCGGAATCAACAGTTCTTGTTCCGTTCATGTTTCAACCAGATTTTATTTATATTAAAAAAATTAACATATAATAATAAAATATATATTTTTACTATATTTGAGTTAATTTTTAAGTAATTGAGCATAAATGACATATATGACAAAAACAAGAGTTTATTGAAGAAATTTGTAGTTCATTTTTGAGAATTTAGACATATAGGTGTTTATTTAGTTTTTATTTGAACAATAATTCTACATTATTTTCTTATTCATCATAAATAACTATATAATTTATTATTGACACATCATATATTTTAAGAAAATATAATAAAATAGTAAATTCAATGAGATGTTTTAATTCAATTTCTAATGTTTGTGGTCTTTTTAACCAAATTTAAGAATATTTTATTTGATAGATACAAATATTATAAACATCGAATTAGAGTACATAATTGAGATAATCGTTGTTTTTCAATAAATATTATGGTAAAATTTCCTGAATTTATCGGATAAATTGAAGATATTATCTAATTACTTGTGAATTAAACGTGCGATTTGGTTCGGTTTATTGGACATTGATATTGTTACGTTTGGGTTGGTTTTCTTGCTCCTCCTCGGAAGCTTCGACCCGAACCCCATTCCTTAAAAACCCAAATCCCAAACTGAGGTTTCAGCCGCCATATTTTCTCTCCGATTCTCTATTTCGTGCTTCTCTCTCTGAAAACAAGCGGGGCGGGCGAGAGAGAGAGAAGCTTTGCCTAAATCATGTCCGCAAAATGGCGAGCTCTTCAGCACCGCCACCGTTACACTTACAACGCTGTGATCTTTCCTCAGTCCTTCATCGATTCTTTGAATTCACTTCAACTTCAGGATCAAGCATGTGCGAAATTTTTTACTGAATTGTCGGAGTTGGTGTCGTTGAACTCAATTTATGCTCAAGTGAACCATGCAAAGAAGGTCGTTTCAGCTTTCAGCTACTTGTCCTCTAATGTGAACCGGGATTTGATCTCCGCAGCATCGAAGCTGTACTTGGAGGTTTTATTTTGCGAGAATTCTCTTCCTCTGCACCGAACGCTCGTCTCTGGTTTGCTTAAAATCAGAAATTTCCACTCGGAAATCGGGGCTTCTTTTAGGAAGCTCTGCCAAGACTATGGTGTTGTTCAACATGGGCAAGGAAAACGATTCTGTGTTTGTAGAGTGGCTTTATCGATTATGGGTTTGCCTAAGTTGGGTTATTTAGTGGACGTAGTTGAAGAATGCGCTATTCTGGTTACAAAGGATATAGTGTTTAGTTTGAATTCTGTGGTTTCAGAGACAAATGAGTTGGCGAGGCCTTCTCCAATTGTTATGGAGCAATGTCAAGAGTCTTTATCGTGCTTATATTACTTGCTTCAAAGATTTCCAAAAACCTTTCAGGATTCGAAAAGCTCTGGCGACAGTTTGATCGAGCAAGATTCGAATGTACTAGAAGTCATTTTCCCAGTTCTTTTGAGTGTTCTAAAGTCATTGGCTTTTTCCAGGGATTGTTTTGTGGCAGCAGGAGTGAGTTTCTGTGCCGCACTGCAAGTTTGTCTCAGTTCCCAGGACCTAGGACAAGTTGTTTTTGAGGGCATATTTGGCCGAACTATACGTAGTTCAAATACGAACTTCGGTAGCAGGCTTTGTGATATAGCTGCAAAGGTCCCTTACAAAGGCGATTTATGCTCTGAAATATGTGATTTTTCTTCATTGAGTAGACTTTGTTTGATTAGGGGTATTCTGACTACAATTTCAAGAGCAGTACTGAATTTTCAGCACGTTGTATCGGATGCTGATAACTCTGTTAAGACAATACTCTATGATGGAATTTTACCTGAGCTTTGTAACTACTGTGAGAACCCTACTGATAGTCATTTTAACTTTCATTCATTAACTGTGATGCAGATTTGTTTGCAGCAGATTAAAACATCTATGCAGGCTAATATAAGCGATCTATCCAGCAGTTATGATCCACTTCCAGAGGAGATGGGTGGTCGAATCTTGAGAATTATATGGAATAACTTGGAAGACCCTCTAAGTCAAACTGTAAAGCAAGTTCATCTCATCTTCGACCTCTTTTTAGACATCCGATCAACTCTTTATTGGTCAGAGGGCGAGAAAATAAAGACATTCTTGCAAAAGATTGCATCAGATCTTCTTCGTTTGGGTCCGCGTTGTAAGGGGAGGTATCTTCCTTTAGCTTCATTAACCAAGAGATTGGGGTCAAAGACTATGTTGTGTATGAACTCTGATCTACTCTTTGAAACAATGCAAGCATACATCGATGATGATGTTTGCTGTGCTGCGACATCTTTCTTAAAATGTTTTCTTGAACATTTGCGCGATGAGTGCTGGAGCAGTGATGGGATTGAAAATGGATATGCAGTTTATAGAGGACACTGTTTGCCCCCCATTTTGTATGGACTTGGTTCTGGAGTTTCAAAACTTCGGTCAAATTTGAACACCTATGTTCTTGCAGTTTTACTTGAAATTGATTTGGATAGCATATTTCCCATTCTTGCTTATATCTCAGTTTGTCCAAAGGGTGTTGAAAATGATTTACTGCTCTCTGAATTAAATGTGGGAAGGATGGAACTGAGAAATGAACAGAAAGTAGCCATTTTAGTTTCACTGCTTAAGGTTTCACGAACTCTCGCTATAATGGAAGGAGATGTTGACTGGTCAGAGGATACTACCATAAAACATAAAAATGGTGTGACTAAAGCTAGATATGCTAGAGTTTGCATCAAGGGGGTAGAGGTGGAAATCCTTGTTGAGTGGCTTGTGATGGCATTGACTCATATCGATGAGTCGTTGCGTGTGGATGCTGCTGAGACTCTTTTTTTAAACCCCAAAACTTCTAGTTTACCTTCCCATTTAGAGCTGACTTTATTGAAAGAAGCAGTTCCATTGAATATGAGGTGTTGCTCCACGGCATTCCAAATGAAGTGGAATAGCTTGTTTAGAAAGTTCTTTTCTCGTGTTCGAACTGCCTTGGAGAGACAAGTCAAGCAAGGTAATTGGAGGCCTCTCTCTTATAGTGAAAGTCATGAAGAGGAAACTCTAGATAGTCGAGCAAATGATCTTTTTCTTTTTATGAGGTGGCTAGGTGGCTATCTATTTTTGTCTTGCTATCCTTCTGCACCTTATAAAAGGAAAATTATGGCTATGGAACTCATTCTGATAATGTTCAGTGTTTGGCCAGACATGCCTTCTTTTCAAGAAGATTTTGGTTCCTTTTCTCCTGCGACTTTCGTATGTCCTTATAATAAAGGAATTGCTTCTCCTGCTTTAACTTTGTTGTTAGTTGGATCAATAGTGGATAGTTGGGACAGACTCAGAGAGAACTCTGTTCGCATATTGCTACACTTTCCTACACCGCTTCCTGGGATTTCTAGTGAAGTCATGGTCTGTAAATTAGTGTCCTGGGCCAAAGTATTAGTCTGCAGTCAACGCGTGAGAGAAAGCGATGCTGGAGCTTTGACTTTACGGCTTATATTTAGGAAGTATGTCTTGAAGCTAGGCTGGACGATCGGAGCTTCAGTTAACGTAGTTTGTCTTCCTTCACACTCTGCAATGGCTGGCGAGAGTGATGAGATTCGTAAATATAAGCAACCTATGCTGGAGTACTTAAAATCTCTTATTGATTGGTTGCAGGTTGTCGTAGAAAAGGGTGAGAAGGATCTAACCGAAGCATGCTGCAACAGCTTTGTTCATGGTGTTTTGCTCACTTTGCGCTATACCTTTGAGGAAATAGATTGGAATTGTGATGTAATTCTGTCTTCTATCTCTGAGATGAGAAATTTAATGGAAAAACTTTTGGAACTGGTGATGCGCATAACATCCCTGGCTCTGTGGGTGGTTTCCGCAGATGCGTTGTATCTTCAGGATGACATTGATGATATAGTTGATGGTGACGACTTTTCAATGGATATTCCTAATGTAGTTGAGCTATGTAAACCTTCGCCAGAACTTGAAGAAAAGAGGTTCAACCCTACATATGAAACAAGAGCATCAGAGCAAATTGTGATGGTTGGTTGTTGGCTTGCGATGAAAGAGGTATATAAGCTTTTTCTTAATGTCATTTTTACCTAATATTGTGGTCAAGAAATTAAATAGGTCCATTTGTTGGTCAACAAGTTTGATGATGTTTCTTAAGAAGCTTACACCATCCATCTCAGGTTAGTTTGCTTCTAGGAACAATCATAAGGAAGATTCCTCTGCCCAATGCAAGTTTTTCAGATTCATCAGGCTCTGGAGATTTTTCTGATGCTTTAAAAAACAATGAAGTCCTTGATTTGAAACAGCTTCAAGTAATTGGAAGCCACTTTTTGGATGTTCTTCTCAAAATGAAGCATAATGGAGCAATTGATAAGACAAGGGCAGGATTCACCGCACTTTGCAACCGTTTACTTTGCTCAAATGATCCAAGGTTCTTGGCTTAAGCATTTTGAACTTGATATTTTATGTTAACTGACCATACAGTCCTTGGTCTCTCATTTAAAATTTTTGGTCTTGTGCTTTTTTTTGGCTCAGAAAAACTCAGGCTCTTGGAAAATCTAGATTATTGACCTGAATGTAAATTGAAAAAAAAACTACGTCTATTCATCTTTCATTTTGCTTTATTCTTGATTGAGGTTGGAAGGCTAATAAATGTTACCTTCTTTAGACTTTGTAGATTAACTGAATATTGGATGGAGCAACTTATGGAAAGAACGGTTTCCAAGGGACAAATAGTTGATAACTTGTTGAGGAGAAGCGCTGGCATTCCAGCTGCATTTACGGCTCTATTTCTATCAGAGCCTGAAGGTGCTCCAAAGAAACTTCTACCGTGGGCCCTAAGATGGCTCATAGGTGTAGCCAAGAGGTCGATGGTCGAGACCAATAATGGAAATGAAGACCTCGTCAAGACCGAATCAGAAAGAGCTAACAACTATCCTAAGTCTCCGCTGCCCCTGGAGACAGATATGGATGAGAAAGCCTCGAAAATTCGCAACGAGGGTGTTGTTCCGACTGTTCATGCTTTCAATGTTCTTAGAGCTGCTTTTAATGACACAAACCTGGCCGCTGATACATCAGGTTTCTCTGCTGAGGCTTTAATTGTTTCAATTTCTGCCTTTTCCTCTCCTTACTGGGAGGTCCGAAACAGTGCTTGTCAGGCCTACACAGCCCTGGTTCGTAGAATGATAGGATTTCTTAATGTTCAGAAAAGAGAATCAGCTAGACGTGCATTATCTGGTCTTGAATTTTTTCATAGGTGATATTTCTACTGCTATTTTATTCTAATCCATCCATCTATAATCATATTGAGTGGAAATGATATTTGTCTTATGGGAAAAGTAATTCTGCTCTAAATTTTGTAGGTACCCATCATTGCATTTATTTTTGTTCAATGAATTGAAGGTGGCTACTGTGTTGCTAGAGGATGGTTCCTTGAAAGGTCATCAATTGAACTTGAAAAGTATTGTTCACCCAAGCTTGTGCCCTGTGTTAATCCTTTTATCTAGGCTTAAGCCGTCAACAATTGCAAGCGAGAGTAATGACGAACTCGACCCTTTCCTTCTTGTCCCATTCATCAGGAGATGCTCCGCACAAACCAATCTTCAAGTTCGCCTTCTGGCTTCTAGAGCTTTATCGGGCTTGGTATCTAATGAGAAACTACCTTCAGTACTTCTCGAAATAGCCTCTGAGTTGCCTAGTGATGATGCCCATCTAAGAACTGGTAATTCTTTTAATTGGATGCATGGAACTCTATTGCTGTTGCATTCGCTGCTAGATACAAATTGTAGTAATCTGGCTGATTTCTTAAAGAAAGATCATATTCTCACCGACTTGCTTCAAGTTCTGTTGAAGTGTACGTGGATTGCTGACCCTAAACAGTGCCCTTGTCCTGTCCTCAATGCCTCTTTCACACAAATGCTGGATCTCATGCTCAGTATTGCTCGAACTTGCCCCGAAAGAAAGAGTTTTACACTTATTTGTGATCTAGTTCTAACTTTGACTACTAAAAGTTTTATTTTTGAAGCCTTGTCTGGCCTGCTGGCATTGGATCCAACTCTTACCGATCTGCGAAAACAAACTACTGTTTCTTATTTTAATTGTGTGCTTCAACGAAGAAAAGATGAAGCAGAGGAGATTCCTAAGAGTTCCCCAACTTCTCTGCTTGACAAACGATCCTCAGAGACCCCGATTATGGATAATCGTTTTTCAGGGCTACAGGAAAAACTAATTATCTCATTGCAAGATTTGTCATATGAAGTTCGACTTGTGACGCTAAAATGGTTGCTAAGTTTCTTGAAATCAACAAAATCTGTTAACAACTCGTCTGTTCATGAGATTATGACTATCCAGAACTGGTGCAAAACTGACCTCCAGGTGACATTAACAAGGCTCTTAACTACGGAGACTAATCACAGATGTGTACATTACATTTTGAGGATTATTTTCACATGGAATTTGTTGCAGTTTCAAAATTTTGACGGGAACAAAAGCTCCAACATAGTTTTTGTTGGTCAAATGGACATTGACTTGGTGTTTCAGTTTTGGAATCAGTTGATTTCCTTACATGATCGAGCCAGGCATTTGAAAACTAGGGAGACAACTATATGCTGCATGGGTGTGTGCATAAAGAGAATTGTCGGATTGTTTTCAACAGCTATCTTATATCATACGGGAAAGATTATATCCACAGAATATACCAGTTCGGATCAACTTCGAAGACTATATGCTTATATGACTCAGTATGCCAATTTAGTCAAGAAATATAGCAAATACACTGCACCAATTACAATGCGTAAGGCAGCAGCAGATTCTATTATCGTGTCGGGTTTGCTTGAAGAAGCTGAGATTATCGGTTCTTCTGTGTCCAATAACAAGATCCCCTTGAAGACTCCTGAATCTCATCTTGCACCAAACGAGATGGTAAATTCGTATGCCCGTCTTTTACTAGACATGTGGTTCACATGCCTGAAGCTGTTGGAGGACGAGGACGATGAAATTAGGAAAAATCTTGCCGTGGACGTCCAAAAGTGTTTCGTCTCGAAAAGCTCCTCCGAAAGCTCTCACATTCCGCTCCAAGTGGAGAAAGTGATAACTTCGAGTTTTGATCATTTATCTTCTATATTTGGCCACTGGATAGAATATTCCGATTTTCTCTCCAATTGGGTCTTGGAAGGAGCAAACTTTACGATAGCCCAAGGGGATCTCGTTCGACAGGTTTTTGACAAGGAGATCGACAACTTTCACGAAGAGAGATTGCTAGTCTTTCAGATTTGTTGTTGCCATTTGGAGAAGATTCTGAAAACTCGAATGGTTGATTTAGGAGATGAGAAGTGGTCTAAAGAGTATGTGAACAAGTGGAGAATGAGATTTTGCGAGAAGTTGATTTCATTTGCACAAGAATATGTCTGCAAAAACGGGGAAGATGATTGGATTGGAGGAGTTGGCAATCACAAGGATGCATTTCTTCCAATCTATGCAAATTTGCTTGGATTCTATGCCTTCGCTTGCACCATTTCTGAAGAAAACGAAGAGGATTCGCCTCTCCCACCTGAGCTCGTCGAGGTCGGTAATGTTATCTCCCCATTCCTCACTAACCCTCTCATTTTCAACCTCTATTTGTTGCTCCTGCAAAAGCACAGGAAGCCAGGTGCTGTTGACACTAGCAGAAACGAGTCGTTTTGGGAGGATTTTAATCCTTACTTTCTTATCAGATGAGAGTTTTGTGTATGATTAATTAGACCTCATTCTGTTGGAGATTTTTAAATTATAACGGCTAAAAGCCGTCTTTTTTAGTTTAAATTGTTTATTCAGTTAATAATAACCACTGAGAAAACTACAGATATACGATAGTTGTTCAAGAGCATTGTCCCTGTCAGTAGCCTACATTTCTCAAATGTTTTTACAGTCTAATTGTTACATGAGCAGAAGATGATAGAAGGATGATCAAAAGCCAGCCTTGCAGCAATTGAAGCTGCTTGAAAGCAGTACACAAAACCAAACAATTCTCCAGAGGGAACGACCATAACCAATAAATTAGATGATCTGTTCTTAGCTATCATCAAAGAGTTAAACTATATAAATTTAATCTAATCCGTATCGCTCAATTCTACGAAGAAGGTAGAAGAACCATTTTTTCGGAAGTTTTAACCGTTTCTGGATGGAGTTTGTTGTGTTTATCTTCGTCTTCTTCTTCGTCTCTGTTTTCCTGCATCCAGATATTTGAGGTCAAAATCGAGTTGTGAGAATTCATTTCTTGGTATCTGCTTCTGTTCTTAAAAAAGTGGAACTTTATCTTAGCTACCTCTGCATCATTTTCATCTCCATCTAAGGCTTCTTCATCAGATTCCTGTACCAAACCAAAACAGTATATAAGAACCAAAAGTTACAGCTAAATACTGAACAGTTGAGAGTCTTACGTCATTGAAGTACTTTAGGGGATTGGGCCATAGATCTTCCTTAATTATCTCTGCAACCTGTTATTTTAAAACAGTATTCTTAACATAGAAGATAACAACATCGGGATGAGACCAGATTGTCTAAAAAACATCTAAAAATTCTCTCAGTCAAATAACTTTGATTCCAATGATAGTCTTACCTCATCGTAAAGCTCTGGTATATCTTTCTGTTCAGTTTCACCAAACCAGCTAAAGAAGCTGCAGTTCAAGCTTTTGATGAGCAAAGATGGCAATAAATCACGACTTCTCTTTGTCAGAAAATATATCAAATAAAAACATGAACTCAAAACAATAGATCCTGGTTTCTGCTACCAAAAACAAATTTTCTAAAGTCCCTCGATAATAGCTACCAACATTGAAGGCAAAAGGAAATTAAAGGAGCACCTCTGCTCAGCCAGCATACGTTTATTTCCTTTTTTTCCATGACTTGCTCCATTAGAAGCACCCTTCAGAAGTTATACCACAAAAGTTTAAAATGAAACACATAAAAGGACAACCGAAATCTTAGTAAAAACACAAAATGTAGTGTAGAACTATTACCATTCCCTTCTTCCACTTGATTTCTGTTCCTGTAATCTTAGTTGTACCCTCGTCGAGGAATGTCAAGCTTTTAGATAGCTTTGTATCTTCGAAATGAGGATTTTCTTTGAAGTTCTGAAAATCCAATAGTACATAACAGCATTCTGAGAGAACTATCCATCTAAAGTGAGTATGTAACAAGTTGGGAATGCCGGAGTAGAAAGCTTACAAAGGTGATGGAATATCCCAGTTTTACATCCTTAAAATCTTCAACATCTAGAGAATCTAAATACTTGAAGATCTAGGCCAAGAACAACGACGCACATCATTATTACAATTGCCAAGGAAAGAACAGTTAGGTGAACAATGCACAATGCATCTACAACCAATTAGCTAATCCAATGAAATCCTAAATCAAATTCGAAAAAATTGAAAAATTTTCATTGTTTGAAAAAGAAGACCTAATCCACAATAAATGCAAAGAATTGTAAAAAGAACTGCTTGACATAATGTTTAGATCTATCAAAGTTAACTATATAAATTCCAGGAACTAAACCTTCTGATCTTCTTCAGTCAAAAGATCACAAAGAGCTGGATGACTCAAGAACTGCATCAAACGACAATGCCAAAATTATATTCATATTAAGAACAGAGAGGAAGGAATCACAAGGAGAGAGAGACAGAGAGTAGAATATGAGGGATATGAACCCTTCAGCTAATGTTGATAATTGGTAGTTAAAAGATATTGATGTGGATCACTTACAGCAGTTAGCCAGAAGTCTGGTATAGTCTTGATAATTTCATTTCGTTTGACATAGACAGGCCGGCGTATCTCATTATATTTCTGCTCGACTTCCAAAACTTTGTCACTGGCTTCTTCATTGACCTGTTGGATGCCAGATGAAATAAATTTACATTAACCTCGTAAGAAAACGACAACACGTTTCTGATAAAAAGCTATAAATATTCTTTAGAGGAAATAAAATAACAGAGATATGGGCTTCCTGAAGCATAAAATAGATTTTTAATGTGACAATCTAAACATAAAGTATCACATTCAAACCAATAGAACATCAAAATATAATAATTTGTGATAGAGTTCGGTATGACCGAATTCTATTTGGCTCAAGATAACAACAGATGACTTACAAACATTTGAGGAGAATACTTAATATGATTGGTCAAGATACGAAGTCTACTAGCAAAGTTTTAGATAACATTGGGTGGGATAAGAAAATGTCATCATCGTGGTTTAAATGTCTTTAAACATGATCGACAGTAGCTTTTGAGATGGCCCATTAGAGGACTGTGTGGAAGAAGTAGAAGATTTGAAGATTGGTTCTTTATGACATAATTTGTTTTGAGGAATAGATTAGTTTTGGGCTGGGTTGACGTGCATGCGTGGTGCATTTCCTTCTTAGAAATCATGGTCATGCTAAGATTGTGAGAGTTTGGTGTGACTTGAATTCTATTTTGCCGGCCTTTGTAGGGAATCTCGTTAAATTTTGTTTTTTTTTTTAATAATTCATGTAAGTTAGAGCCAAAAATCTGACAATGTCCATTTCTCATGCCCATCTTCGTCAAAAATAGAGAGCATACATACAAAACAGTGATGTTCNTGCATGTGTGGTGCATTTCCTTCGTAGAAATCATGGTCATGCTAAGATTGTGGAGTTTGGTGTGACTTGAATTCTATTCTGCGAGTCGGTGCCTTTGTAGGGAATCTCGTTAAATTTTGTTTTTTTTAATAATTCATGTAAGTTAGAGCCAAAAATCTGACAATGTCCATTTCTCATGCCCATCTTCGTCAAAAATAGAGAGCATACATACAAAACAGTGATGTTCACGGTGCAAGAAAACATAGACAGCAACATTTAGCAGCTAAATGACCTAAAATTAGCCAGTTTGCGACCTCTTAATCCCTCTGTAAACTTATGAAACAACAAAAGTTTAAAAAATGCCTTAAGATAAAGTACTTGAAGCCCCCAAAAAAGCTCAAAACTAGACTACGTAACAGATAGACAAATAGCTCAGCAACCCTGAATTCATACAGAAAGTAAGGGGCAAGAGGAATTGAACCTTTTCAAGATCACTTTGAACCTCCTGCAACTTCTCAATGGAGAGAAGAAGCTCACCATCAATGTGATCAGATTCTTCGTCCTCGACTCTCTCGACGACCTTGGATTTCTTCCCTTTATCTGCCACCATTTTTAGCAGCGGCAGAAGCAACCCTGCCTTTTCTAGCAAACGATGACGATTTTCTCAGCGAGAACTGCTGCCAAGACGGAGATTGGAGGGTTTTCTGAGGTCTCGGAAACAGCAACCTATAGGTATAAATGTTTTTTTAGGATAATTTATGGATACAAATGTGATATAAGAAAATCTATGACTCAAAACGTAAGTTGAAGAAATTCTATATTGCATAGCTCATGTAGCTCTTGCATGACAGATTGAGTACAAGAACTTAGATTCGACGACTACGTTATCCGGGTATGGAAATTGTTACCCCTAATGTTAGTAGTTCTTTAGAATATCAGGTAAATGTCTCATATCTCTGGTCGCTGAGTCACCGTGATTTAATTTTCTCACAAACTATCCGGTCGAGATGTGGAGACCTTGGGGCCGGGGCGAGGGATTTCGCTTTTTTTGTACAAAAATAAATTCTATAGGTAGCCATCTATAGAATTTCAAGATGTAATTTTAGAAACTTCCAGCGTACATGACGTGATTTAAGAAATTCTACGGTGCAAATGTAATTTAAGAAAATAATGGGTAAAACTATAATTTAACAAATTAAGTGTAATTTAAGAAATGAAATTGAATTAAATTATAGGAAAATACAATTTAGGAGATTTATGGCTGGCAATGTAATTTAAGAAACTTTAGGATACAAATGTAATTTAAGAAATTTATTTGGATAAAAAAAGTGATTTGAAATTCTAAGAATAAAAATGGGATTTATTCCAATTTTTCAAACGGCTCATCTTCCTCCTCATTCTCCATATCCAAACCAGTCCAAGCTTTGCCTTACGTGTCGAGCCCCGACAACATCGCTCGGCTGCTCAAAGACTGGATGAAAACGAAGAACCCTCCGAACTCCATTCGAACGAGCTCGTCCGTTTCCCAAGACTCCCTCGCCGGCGCTGGAATTGATTCAAAGTCATCCAGCGACAAGGAAATCAACAACTACGTCGATTTACGGGAGCGTTCGAACCGATGTTTGGTCTCGAGCATTTGGAGCCTTCGACCTCCAAATTTCCGCAGCGATGTCGCCGGATGGTACCCTTTTCCAGACGAAAACAAGGCGGATTATAGTGGAACATTGCCTCTGTCGTTGCTGGGAAATTGGCTGTTCGATGAAACCGCCATTGAAGGAAAGGATTTCGCCTTCTAGGATTCGGAAACAGTCGTGTTCCTTGATCTTAGACACTGTATATTCTCTTCACTAATATAGTTCTCCATTCATTATAAAGATTTCTCCACATTTTGTTCGACCAGCTGTTTTCTAAATCTCCTCCATTGCTTAGTTATTATATCGAGTGGAAATAGAGGTCATGAATTTAGGAGTTCACACATTTTTGATTTTTCTATAAATAAGTGGGATTCGTGGAATTCTATCAATTTACACCAAAAAATATAAAATTAGTTGCATAATTTTGATTTTTAAAACTCATAAATTCACACATTTAGCTTTAATCATAATTTAAACGTCTATTGTGTCTTTATTTTATATTTTTAGAAGTCTATTAATTTCATTAATAATTTATTAATTTAGTTAATTTTAATGACATAGTGAGAAATAAAAAAAAACTAAAATAATAAATTTTTATTTTTATTTAACTCAGTTAACACTAGAATCACAATAATTTTGTAATTTGTCACACTTTACTGATGAATCCTATTAATTAAATTGACATGCACAGTTAAAATCAAGGAAAACTTAATGACGTGGTGTTTGTTATAATTATGATCAAGTTAAATGTATCAATTGATGATTATCACCATAGTTTTGTGTGTGAATTGATGTTAGCCCAGAAGAAAATAAATAAAACAAGAAGCTCATCTTCTTTTTCAGCTTGAAAGCATAGTTTTGGGCTCTTCTTTTCAACTTTGGGCCATTTTCATTTTGTGCTTGTGCTTAACCCTGAACGTTAAACACCCTTTTTTTGTCACCTATACATTGATCAAAGCAAAAAATTATACATTTGAATTCAGTCTATATTTGCTATACTAATATTCAAGTATGAGAATCTTAAATCTTTTTTGATATTCCTTGTGTAATTTAATGCTACGTAAATATCTATATTTTTAGACGCGTAATAGAGCGAGCGAGCGATGGTATGACTCGCAGTGCTCTTTTAATAAGATAAATATATTATTACTCGTTACATTAGCTCTAGTATCAACTCCAATGTCCCAGTTCTATCGGTTGGCCATAGAATACATAGTAACACTTTTGTATTTACACGTGCATGGATCTAGTGCACAATGTATTTGTAAATCTTAAACATAGCATTACTCTCACGACCTTAAGAGAGTCTAAAACAGAAAACGTCAAGCCAGTTGACAAAACTTACCAAAGTGGACTCAGAACATCACAGATGATTCAAAAACAAACTCTGGCTCGGGCTCTGGCTCGGGCTCTGGCTCTGTTACTAGATAATATTATTTAGAGAGCTTTAGTATTATTTTAATATTAAATATAAACTGAGAACTGGATTAATCGGCTCGGGCCTTAGTAAATCTGTACGTTTTTCGAATTTTCTTCCCGCCATGAAATCAAACCCTCCCGCGCTTCGTCTTTTCGTTTTTCATGGCCGACTAGAATGATCAGGGACTCCGTTCAGTTCTCCTAGTTCGCATCCAACAAAGATTGTTTTTCAAATTATACTGTCCTTCGGTCTGATTACGTTTTTGATGCGGTGAAAGGAAGGCTGAATTTTACGGCAAAATGGTGGCTGAACGCCCGGATGAGATGATGACCGAGGGATCCGGCGCATTTGCTGAGAAGGCGAGAGTCAGAGCTCCTAGGCTCTTTATTAAAGAAATGGTCATGAGGAACTTTAAGTCCTACGCCGGTGAACAACGCGTGGGTCCTTTTCACAAGGTTTGGTTTCTGATTGAAAATTTGGGTGTTACATACTAACACAGCGACAAGAGACTGGAGATGCATATACTTGCAGTATTTCTTTAATTTCTGTAGAAAATCTGGATATTCGGCATGCTCTCTGGTTTTTTGATGACGTGAGGGATAATGAGCTAGGTTGACAGTTCGAAATTGGTGTCAATTAAAGATTGTTTTTCTACGATGAGAAATTGTAATCACTAAATGAAAATCCTGCTCCATGCGTTGATTTCGACGAAGGAAGGGAAGCTTCATACTTGTTTTACACTACATAATTTTGTAACAATCAGCAAGAATCATGAACTTAATTGGCACCTGACAATTATATTTGTTTATTGTACGCTATTCAGTTTAGTGAACTACTTTTTCTTGCTTTCTATTTCTACACTTATTTTTTACTTGACAGAGTTTTTCTGCTGTTGTTGGCCCTAATGGGAGTGGGAAGAGTAATGTTATAGATGCCATGTTGTTCGTTTTTGGAAAGAGAGCCAAGCAGGTAGTCAAATCTTCATTTTATTTCCCATTGATTAAAATTTCTGTTGCATATAAGAAAAAAGTTTCATTTGTGTGATGAAAACTATTGTATCAGTCTTGATTGATTGATTTAAGATGAAAAAGTCGTATTATGTGGTTCCCTGATTCCGAATTTCAATTTGCAGATGCGGTTGAACAAAGTATCAGAGCTTATTCACAACTCTACTAACCACCAGAATCTTGATAGTGCCGGTGTTTCAGTTCATTTCCAAGATATTGTCGATTTTGTAAGTCTATTTTCAAGCTTTCATCTTCTATCTGGTAAATAATAGACTCTACCCTGATTATATAGAACTTAGTTGGGTATGTCTTTATGTTTCTGCCCTTCAGTGGATCTATTTTGTAGCTTTCTGACTGCTTCTAAAACTTATCTATTGAACTTGAAGTAGTTCATGGAGTTATTCAGTATGCAAAACTACATTTTTCATGTTTTGAGTTTGGCCAATTTATTTCCTAATTTAGGAGTGTTCCCAAAAGATAAATTTCTTTATAATCATTTGAAAATAGATTGTAAATCCAAATTTCAAAAGTACACAAGTAGAGTGTCAAACAATTTGGATAATCTGTTTGGCTTCTAAATTTGCAATTTTACAGGATGAAGAAACATATGAAGCAGTGCAAGGAAGTGATTTTGTTATTACTCGAGTTGCGTTTCGTGCAACTCCTCTAAATACTATATAAATGATCGTGTAAGCAATTTTACAGAAGTTACTAAGACTTTAAAAGGAAAAGGCATCGACCTTGATAACAACCGTTTTTTGATACTTCAGGTATGAGCTTTCTTTGAAAAATGTTTTTTTCTTCATATAATTTTTTATTGTGCTTATTCTGTGTCATGAGTATGTTTTAGGGAGAAGTTGAGCAGATTTCATTGATGAAGCCAAAAGCTCAAGGGCCTCACGACGAAGGATTTCTCGAATATCTTGAGGACATCATTGGCACTTGAAAAAATTGTTCTTCTGCTAAACAGTAAGGGCTTATTCCTTCTAATTTTATTAATTTTGATGGATAACTAATGATATGTGCGTGTATATCTATGGGTAAGAGCATTGACCATATATACTTATGTAAAGAATCAGAACGTATTAATTGAAATGACAAGATTTAGAGTTCTATTGCTGGAGTTAAAAAAACCCTTAAATCGAAGCATGGGACCTATTTTAGTGGATGATTGAGACTTCCATTCTACAATAACATATGATTATTATGTGTATTACGCGTTTTGATTAAATTATATATTATATGAGCTTTGCGCTATTTTATTTGATGAATATTTTGATTAACAATGTCTTATTTCAAGTAAATGTCGGGTTTACTACAATTTCTAATTAAAGTCTTCCGCTGTATTTTCACGANAAATGGTTTAGTATTCTTTCAAACATGAATCACTAATTGGTTGGTTCTATCATATATTCAGAATGTTGTTTTAACTCTTGAAACCATGTTATAATCATATATTTGCTGTTTCCATGCAGAATCTTAGTTTTAAAATTACTAAAAAAATTAAATGCACTGTAGGTTGGAATTGCTCAATGAGAAACGTACCGGCATGGTACAAATGGTTAAACTAGCAGAGAAAGAAAGAGATACTTTGGAGGTATTAATACACAAAAATTAATTCTTTCATAATTTTTATAGTATATAATTTATAGATATTTTTGATAGGATGTTAAGAATGAAGCAGAATCTTATATGTTAAAAGAATTGTCTCTCTTGAAATGGCGAGAGAAAGCCACAACATTAGCTCAAGATGATAACGCTGCAAGGATGGTTGAACTGCAAACTAAAATCTTGAATTCAGAAGAAACACTGAAGCTTGAACGGTAATTTGGTTGATTTATTGTTTCACGATGCACCAAAGATAAAAAATGCAGTAAACATAGTAATAAATTTCTTAACTCTTGTTTCTAGTTCCAAAATTTTTGAGAGTGACAAAGAATTAAAGGAGCTCGAAGCCGTGCACAATAAGTATATGGAACATCAAGAGGCATGCTGTTGTTTTATATGATGCATTCTTTCTGTGTTTATCATCTGTATTTTCTTAAAAGACATTTGTGGCTCTTATCAGGCTAATCCTCAATTCATATTTTTTAACTCTAGGAACTTGATAATCAACTCAGAAAGGGTAAGGATGATTTTAAAGAATTTGAAAGGCAGGATGTTAAATATCGGGAAGACTTGAAGCACATGAAGCAAAAGATAAAAAAGCTTGATGATAAACTTGAAAAGGTAGATGTTTTTATTTGTTTTCAATAAACTTTAGACGTATACAAGGTATATTACTTTTTGTATTCATTGCAGGATTCAACAAAAGTTGATATCATGGAGAGAGAATGTAAAGAATCAATTACAATGATTCCAAAACTTGAAGAAAATATTCCCGAATTACAACATTTACTTTTGAAGGAAGAAAAAGTTTTGGAGGAAATGCAACAGAACTCAAAAGGTAGTTAATTATACTCATTAGAAATTGTTTATGGTATATTTTTTGGATTTCAATCTAATAATGACTCTATATACGTGGATACATTTGTTATGTAGTTGAAATTGAGAGATACCGTTCTGAACTTTCAAGAGTCCGTGTTGAATTGGAACCTTGGGAGAAACAACTAATAGAGCACAAAGGAAAACTTGAAGTCGCTTGCACTGAAAGAAAACTTTTGAGTGAAAAGGTAGCCAGATGTTTGTCTTTGCTTGTGTGAATATGGGGGACATAGGCTAAATTTAATCTTGAAAAGTCAACTACTAATATAAACGACATATTCCAATTTTTTTTTATGTTGGAATAAAAGTAAGACATCGAAAAAGTTATTGATTATTGCATAGATAATTCTTGCTTCATGAATAACATATTTTCCAAGGAATCATTTTGAAGATTACCTGATGGTGTGGATATTGCTACCAATGCCAGTTATATTTAAAGGTTGATATCAATTGTTTCAGCATGAAGCTGCCTGTACAAATTTTCTCAATGCTCAAAGAAAAATGGATGATATTGTGGGAACCATTGCATCAAAATCTAAAGTCCTTGTGAATATTCAGAAGGATCTGGAAAATAAAAATGTCGAAGTTGTAGATGCTCGTAAAAAAGAACAAGTATGCTTTCCTTGAGGGTCATTTTACTTTTCTTTCTTTTGAGTACTTTATTATAAGAGATCGGTTTTTTAGGAGTACATCGTAGAACAAGATGCCCTCATTCCTCTAGAACAATGTGCAAGACAGAAGGTTGCAGAACTTAAATCAGTAATGGATACTGAGAAAAGCCAGGGTACAGTCTTAAAAGCAATTTTAAAAGCAAAGGAGTCAGGGCTAATAGATGGAATCTATGGCCGATTGGGTGATTTAGGTGCCATCAATGGTAATGCTCTATATTTTTGCTGTTATTCTTTAGTATTTATTTTGTATGCTATTAAATTATGGATACTTTTTATTTGTTAAAGCAGTTCGGATCATAAATAATCGACCCATATTTATTGCCTTGTTTAAATGAGTTATGTGACATCATCAAAATGGTATATCCAATAAATTAAACTTGTTTTAGAGTGATCTGAGCTAATCTTCATCTGTTTTGATGCAGCATTTGTGTCACATGTTACTTAGCAGTTGTTTCCTTCTTTTGATTCTGAACCTATCAGCATTTAATGTATCTAGATTCCAATCTAATTAGGAATAATTGCTATTGATGAAATAATCTCAATGCTGTACTTAAAATGAATCGATGCACAAAATATAGAATAAAAGAAAGAGTTGGTTAGGGAAATCCATAGTTGTCACTAAACAACAATATGGATAGCCAAATTATAGGATCCTAAAAGGAACATAGAAAATCTTTCACATAATTTCTATGTTATTGACAATTTCTATATAATATAAAAGACTAAATCTTGGATCTTTCCTAATAACCAAAGAATATTTTTCTAACAAACAAGTCGAAGGTAGGTCTTGAAACCACTTCTGTAAGGATATATCGATGAATTTTTGTTTCTTTGTTACAAATAGGAATGGCGATGATATGTGTTGTTCGTGTTGATATAAAATTTTGACTTCATTTGTACTCTTTTAGAATATGTAAATTTTGGATTATTCTTTCATGGGATATATTTTGAATTAATTTTGTGTTTTAAATATCAAATTTATTATTTTCAAATAAAATCTCTATCGTATTTGTTTAAGCTTATAAACTTATATTTCTAATTTGATTGCAGCAAAATATGATGTTGCCATATCAACAGCATGTTCTGCATTGGATTTTATTGTAGTTGAAAACACTATTTCTGCACAAGCTTGTGTTGAATTGCTCCGGAAAGAGAATCTTGGTATTGGAACTTTCATGATAATGGTAATAAGTTCTTCCTAGAAAGTTGTTTAAAATTTCTAACCTTGGATGGTAACTTATTTGCTTATAAGTTGCAAAAATAGATGATGAAAAACTTACTTTACAGGGTGACTATCTCCATCTGGAAATATAACCTAATTTGAACTACTCTGAGATGTAAATAGTTGAACATTATTGGTTTGATTAAACACCATTGCCTTTTATTTTTCATTAGAATTTGAATCTGCCAATAACATTAATGAAACCTTTCAGTTTACTTTCAATTTTGCAGCACATATTTTCATGTCTTGCGTTATGATACGAAGTTTACATTGAAAGTTTACCACAACTTAATGTCTTAAAATGTGATTGAACACGTCAATAGTAAGGAACATTGAATATGCTGCTAACTCAATTTTCATTTCACTAAATAGGAAAAACAAGTTGATTTTTTGCCAAAACTAAGGGCAAAAGTAAGCACTCCCGAGGGAGTTCCCCGCCTTTTTGATTTAATTAGAATTGAGGACGAAAGAATGAAGTTGGCTTTCTATGCTGCATTGGGGAACACTGTTGTAGCTGAGAATATCGAGCAGGTTGGTTCTTGGTTTCATTGGGTATATTTTTTCCTCTTGTTTTCTCCTGAATTTTAAATGTTTTTTTTGTTCATATGATATTTTCTAAAAATTTAGCTGCGTCTGAAGCTATGATTTGTTGCTTATTATTGCGTCTACGACCTTTGTTTGTATTACGTTCATCTATCATTTTTCTTAGATAAACTAATTTAATCACTTATACACCTCACAAAAATCTATCTTCTAAATTGTTTGGACGAACATTTGCTTTTTGATGTTTTGTAACATAACTTATTACAACTTCAGAATTTTTTTTAATCTTGTAGAGTTTGTTTGCTCCTCCATTGTGTCACTCAATCTACCTCGTTCGACATTGATATCATATGACTTTTCCCCTTGATGATAGGCTACAAGAATTGCATTCGGTAAAAATAAAGAATTTCAACGAGTTGTAACTCTCGATGGTGCTTTATTTGAAAAATCTGGAACCATGAGTGGAGGCGGAAGCAAGCCACGTGGTGGTAAAATGGGTACGTCAATTCGAGCTGCCAGTGTGTCAGTAGAAGTTGTTGCATCTGCTGAGCAGGAGCTTTCTGGAATGGTTGATAAATTAAAAAGGCTTCGACAAAGCATTGCTGATTCAGTGAGGCAATACAATGCATCAGAAGAAGCTGTCGCGCACCTTGAATTGGAGTTAGCAAAAACCCAGAAAGAGGTTACAATGAGCTTGCAAAAGATTTCTTTTTTCTTTTTTACTTTATCTACGGTGCAATTTGTTTCTTAATTGATGTAGTATCGAACAGATTGACAGTCTAAAAGCAGAACATAGTTATCTTGAAAACCAACTGAGTTCTTTGAAAGCTGCATCAAAGCCAAGGAAAGATGAACTTGATTGGTTGGAAGAACTCAAGGTTGTAATTTCGGAAGAAGAAATGGCGATAGATAAACTTGTAGCGGGTTCAAAAAATCTAAAGGAGAAGGTAAGCTTGTTTGTGTAATATGCAGTTTACACTACTTTTATGTTTTAAAAACAAAGTGCCGCGTCATTGATACTGTAGCATCAATCTATGTAGATTCTTTTCTTTAAATTTATTCGAATATTAATGACATAAATTTCTTATCTTGATATTATGACGTTCAATTCAACCATTTGAACATGGTGTCTATTCTTGAAGGAAATGGAGCTTCAAAGTTGTATAGAAAATGCTGGTGGTGAACGTGTAAATCTTCAAAAGTCTAAAGTCAATAAGATACAGTCAGTGAGTAATCGATATCATTCTACTTTAGCAAAATTACCTAATAGCTTCATTGCTAAGGCATGATTCTGCTGTCAGGATATTGATAAAACTAGAACAGAGATCAACCGGCGCAAAGTCCAAATGGATACTGGGGAGAAAATGGTGAAGAAAATTATGAAGGCGATTGAGGACACAAAGAGGGAGAAAGACCGAGTTGCTGAGGAGAAAGAAAAACTTGGTGCTAAATTCAAAGATATTGAAGTGATGGCTTTTTCCGTTCAAGAAAATTACAAGAAAACTCAAGAGGTTTTTCTTAAGTTAAGTTTTTATTCATTTTTTTGGGTGAGACAAATAAATTTTACATAGAATATGTTTTTTGACTATATTCATGTAGCTGATAAATCAACACAGAGATGTGTTGGAGAAAGCAAAATCTGAATATAACAAAGTGAAGAAATCTGTAGATGAACTCCGGGCATTTGAGGTACCAAGGCGTGTGACATAAATTTCTTTTCTTAGTTCTTGATGGAAGTAAGTAACATTCCTTAGCCATGTTTACTGTTAATATGGTACTACAGGTTGATGCTGAATACAAACTGCTGGATATGAAGAAAGTCTACAAGGAAACGGATGTCAAGGAGAAAGGCTTTAGAAGAAGGATGGAAGATTTGCAAAGTGCTATTGGGAAGCATATGGAACAGTATGTAATTCATCAAATTTGATTTGTTTTATGGTATGAGGATGTGTATTAGATGAGGAAGTACATTTATTGCTGCAGAATTCGCAAGGATTTAGTGGACCCGGAAAAGGTTCGAAGTACCTTAGGAGAAGATCTTAATGTGGTTTGTGATCTGAAAAGAGCACTTGAGATGGTAACGCTGCTAGAAGCTCAGTTGAAAGAACTAAATCCAAATCTTGATTCAATCACAGAGTAATAATACTCTTTTTTCTTTTCTGCTATGTAATTGTGTCTGCTTTGGTTGATTAAAATGAATTTCTTGACAGATATCGGGGAAAAGTTTCATTGTATAATGACCGGGTTAATGATCTAAACATTGTCACCCAAGAACGTGATGATGTCAAAACACAGTATGACGAATGGAGGAAGAAGAGGTACAGAATTTTGATGTGATAATGCCTTCTGAATTTTACCCTAGTGTTCTTTCAGCATAGCCTTTTAACTGATTGATTTTTTCAGATTGGACGAATTCATGGCGGGATTTAATGTCATATCTTTGAAGTTAAAGGAAATGTATCAGGTTATCTTACTTTCACTTGTAGTATATTTTGATACTCTTGTTGGATCATTTTTCACATCTATTGAGTATTGTTCTGATATGCCGAGGTAGACTTCTTGTATATCATATTTCAGCCTAGTTTGCTCGTGGAGGTCATATTGTTTCATTTTCTTTGGTCAGATGATCACGCTTGGAGGTGATGCAGAACTTGAGCTTGTGGACTCTTTGGATCCTTTCTCAGAAGGTGTCGTGTTTAGCGTCAGACCTCCAAAAAAGAGTTGGAAGAATATTGCTAATTTATCTGGTGGTGAAAAGGTATGCACCATTTAGTTTGTAAAATACTGTTCTTTTACATTACTTTACTGTCTAATAATATTAAACTAAATATCTTGAGAAAAATGACGGTGGTCTCATACTATTTTTCAGACTCTGAGCTCATTAGCTCTTGTTTTTGCATTACACCACTACAAGCCCACCCCACTATATGTAATGGATGAAATTGATGCTGCTTTAGGTATTTTTTTTAAGTTACCACTTTTTGTTCTCTAACTTTTTATTGATCATTATTTTGTCATTCATATTTCTTTTACTTAATCACATTCCAGATTTCAAGAATGTTTCTATTGTTGGCCATTATGTTAAGGATAGGACGAAGGATGCACAATTTATTATCATAAGGTTGGTTTAATTCATTGAATAAAGTCTTGTAATATTTGTGAAACTACTTATAAACTGTCATATTTTTTGCCATATGCAGCCTCAGAAACAACATGTTTGAGTTGGCTGATCGACTTGTGGGAATTTACAAGACAGATAATTGCACAAAGAGTATCACAATCAACCCTGGCAGTTTTGTTGTGGCTGAAAAGAAAACTTAATGTTTGTCTTGGATCTAATTATTATTATTATTGTCTGTTTCATTCTCTTTCTTTTTTGCTGTCTCTGTGCTGTATGGGCTTATATTGAGTTATATCTATAATTCCTCAAATGAAATGTGCGTTTTTATCTTCTCTTCCAGCTGTACCTTCAAAATAATTTGATCTGTGAATATAGAACTGCAGTTTTCGTTATTAGTGAAGAATTAACTGATGGATACAATCTATTGTATGGTCCTTGCAAAATAATAGTATGGTGCAATTATGTGTTTTCAACATTAATTTTTGTCCGGCAGTGTTTGAACTTTTTTATCCAGAACTTGTCTGAAGAGTTCCAGCCAATGGTCCAACCAGTTACCAGACAAATATTCCTTTACAATGAACTAACAAGCAATTGCAGGATTTCTTGCAGTTTTCATTGATCAACTTGATCAACCAGAAAACAGTCTGAACGAGAGATGCTGTTTTTATGGTGTCAACACATTTAGTGTCCGATAAGGAGAGCTGGATGCAGGTATGACCCTTGCTCCTATCATCACAGGCGAAATCTTTTATTTTTTTGTTTGCTTCATTATCTTGCTGTTTTTTAGCAATGGAAATAGAAGGCTTCAAGCTTCCCTGCATAGATGGATGCAATGTGTGCTGCTGATTCAACGGCTAAGCCGGTTAGTTCGCCTAATTGACCAAAATACGCAGGATGATCTGTAAGTCCGAAACATTTTGCTTTGTTATTAGATCAAATGCTTCGAATTCGTTGAAAGCCCCGGAAATCATTTTTGGTTTTAGATATTCTTCTTTGCTTAGATTGATGTTTGTGTTCATGGTGTGTGCTGTCTTGTAGTTCTGGAAGTGATTGCAACGATTCATGTGTACCCACCAATACTAAGCTTGAATAATTTGATTTTTTTTTTTAATTTACATCCCCGCAAATAAATGACAATAACTACTTAACATATTCGTGTATGATCATTTCATTAGGTTGAATAAAATTGTGTCCAATAATGATGCTTCCCAATCATCCATGTGGTTTTTTTTATTGGCAATTAGCATTGAATGGGTACTAGAATTATTCCCGACAAACTCCTCAATCTTATAAAAAACTATAATACCTCCAAACATAATTAGATAGAGCAACAAATAGAGTCACATCAATTTTAATCGAATCATATGATAGAGTTTAGTATTAAAATTACCAAAATAAAAAAAAAAAACTAGATAAAGTTGACGAGTCATGATACTTGCTCATGCTAATCATAGGATTAAACTTTATATAATAAGTTGCAGCAACACATTTAGACTTGGGTAACGCCAAAACTATACTATAATTAATATTATTTTTAAAAGCTATATTATGTTTGGAGTCGCACGGGGGAACGGTAAGGTCTGACATGGTGTGCTGTTGTGTTATCATCCGAGATATGATAATCCAAATCAAACATTAAATGGTGAGATGCCTTGCTTAAATGAAGAATAGCAGTGGGTCATGGAGCGTAGCTCCGCGTCCCTTTATGAGGCTGGACCCGCTATGATTTGTTTCTTTTTTTCAATTTAAATTTCATGGTTAAATGCATGTCTTTGTATGTTGATAACTTTAATGTTGAATTGCAAACGTGCAGACATGAATTTAAAGCCGTGTTTTGTCTGAATTTAAAGGTGCGTCTTTTTTGCAGACCCCATTAGGACCCATCTTCCATGTGTTTTCGCCTACAAACATGGGTAATCATCGTTTTGGATTCGAACTCGATTTCCATGTGTTTCGAAGGTTGCAGGAAGATGACACATCTTCGTTTTCCACCATTTCAGCCACTGTTTCAACGTTTTTAAATTTTCAACTTTGGTTCTAGTTGTGTTACGTGTATAATAAGGAGCTTCTCCGTTCGCCATTTCCAGCACTGAATCTTGCGCTTCAGATTTCAAGCTTCTCAAATACTTCTGCGAAAGAATGGGAGCTAATCTGGACGGTGGGTCGTCTTTGAACGCACCCCTACTGTTCGACGAACAGCGAGCTGAAGTAAAGCTAGAAGAGCTCGAATCCAACAATTCTTTCTCCGAAACAAGCTCCACCTCTTTCTTCAAAACCTGTTTCAATTGCGTCAACGCATTATCAGGTTCTAATTCCTGCGCATTTTCTTTTCCTGATTTGTGTTTTACTTTCATGGGGTTTAACTCCCATTGTTTGCATCAGGAGTTGGAATTCTCTCAGTCCCATATGCTCTGTCATCAGGAGGATGGCTAAGCCTGATCCCTCTTCTTCTCATTGCCATTATAGCCTTCTACTCAGGCCTCTTGATTCAGAGATGCATGGATACAAACTATATAACCACATACCCAGAAATCGGAGAGCTCGCATTTGGAAAGAAGGGAAAAATGGTGGTCTCCGTGAGCATGTACGCAGAGCTTTACTTGGTCGCCACGGGCTTTCTTATTCTTGAGGGAGACAACCTTAACAACCTGCTACCAAATCAAGGATTTGAAATCATGGGATTCAACGTCTCTGGACAACAATTCTTTGTCGTTCTTGTCGGCTTAGTTATCCTCCCCACTGTCTGGTTAGATAACATGAGCCTCCTCTCTTATGTCTCCGCGAGTGGAGTTTTAGCCTCTTTCGTCATTATCGGCTCCATTTTCTGGACCGGCGCTTCTTCGGGTATTGGGTTTCATCAGAAAGGCAATCTCGTCGAATGGAAAGGGTTTCCTACTTCTATCAGCTTGTTCGCTTTCTGCTACTGCGCTCATCCAGTTTTTCCTACTCTCTACACTTCCATGAGAGCTAAAACTCAATTCTCCAAGGTGAGTTTTACTTTCCTGGGCTTTTTCTGGTCTGGAGTGAGATTTTGTTTTGAGAAATTCTGGGTGTTCTTCAGGTTCTTGTTCTATGCTTCATCTTATGCACCTTAAGCTACGCATCAATGGCGGTGATGGGATATGCGATGTTCGGATCGGATGTTCAGTCGCAGATAACGCTGAATCTTCCGACGAACAAACTCAGCTCGAAAGTAGCGATCTACACGACCTTAGTTAATCCAGTATGCAAATATGCATTGATGGTGAAGCCAATTATCAGTTCCATGAAGAGTAGGTTCCCATGCTATAACACTAAAAATCCATTCAGCTTGACCCTTTTGACGGGCACTTCGCTGCTTGTCAGCACTGTGATCGTGGCTTTGGCCGTCCCCTTTTTCACCGACCTGATGTCGCTGGTCGGAGCGTTTCTGAGCGTTACGGCTTCGATTACTCTTCCGTGTGCATGCTACTTGAAGATTTCGGGTTCTTATCGAAGATTTTCTATAGAAACTAGCGTAATTGTTTGTATAATCTTGATGGGTGTTGCTGTGGCTGTTGTGGGGACATATACATCTCTGGTACAAATTATAGAGAAGCTTTGAATAAGATTCTTGATTAACTGTAGGAATCAGAACTTTGTGTATCGTCCATTGAAGTAGTTAGAGAAATAGAGCTAGTGATTTCATGTTTTACATCCGTCTGTAACAATGGCGACAAATCAATAAAGCCTTCGGGTTGCTCCATAAATACAACCTCGAAGAGGTCACCACGGGACTAAAAGTCTCGAAGAAGTCAATGTTAGCTTGTTGGTGATAGCCTTTTGCAACCAAACCGGCCCTTGTATCTATCGAACGAGCCATCCGGAATGGTTTTTGATTTTGTATAGCCATAATGCAGCCAATGAGCGATGTATCAAGAGGTACACGGGACGAGTAACCAAGTATTGTTTCGTTTGAGGGCAGTCATTTCATCTTGAATAGCTTCAAGCTACGGGGAACTTACTAGCTTGAAAGGAGCAAGTTTCACGGGTGGGAGGCTCACAGCGGAGGATTGTCAAGTCACTTTGGAAAAAAGAAAACTTTGAAATCATCAAGGAACACTTTTATTGGCCGAATATGAAAAAAGTGGTGCACAAGTAGATAAGGAGATGCTTAATATGCAAAAAAGCCAAAAGTAAGGTACTACCATATGGCCTTTATATGCCATTACTTGTACCTAATCATCCTGGGGAGAAGATTAATATTGATTTTGTTTTTGGTTTACCTGGATCAACAAAGGAAAAAGAAGCAACTATAGTAGTGGTGGATCGTTTCTCAAAGATGACACACTTCATTGCTTGCGTCAAAACTGATAATTTTGCTCATATTGCCAATCTATTCTTCAATGAAGTGGTAAGGTTGCATGAGATACCAAAGATCATTGTTTCGGATAGAGACACTAAGTTTCTTAGTTAATTTTGGAAAACTTTGTGGGGAGGCAGGTACTAAACTACTTTTTAGTACTTCTTTCCACTCCCAAACAGACGGACAACATTTTGGGAGCTCTATTTAGAAGCATCATTAGTAAGAAACTTTTCGAATGAGATTTCAACTTCCATATGCGGAATTTGCTTATAACCAAAGTGTGCATAACTCTACTCAACAGACTCCATTTCAAGTGGTGCATGAGTTTACTCCCTTGACTCAGCTTGACCTCATTTCAATTCCATTGAAAGATCTAGCAAATCCTAATGGATTAATGAAAACTCCATTTCAAGTGAAGTAAATGAATGAATAACTCAAGAGGACCATCCAACGAAAGAATGACGCCTATGCCAAACAAGCCAACAAAGGCCATAAGCAAGTTATCTTTGAGAATAATGACCTAGTGTGGCTTCACCTTCAGAAGGAAAGATTTCCACAACAACAAAAGTCTAAACTACTCCCAAGAATCGATGGTCCTTTCCAAGTTCTAGAAAAGATTAATGACAATGCTTACAAAATTAAATTACAAGGAGAGTCTGACATCACTGAAACTTTCAATGTGCACGATTTGTCTGCATATTTGAAAGAAAAAGAAGAAGATAATTTAGTGGATGAACAACAATTAGATTTGAGGTCAAATCCTCAGAAACCCGAGAAAGATGATGTGCCCCAAGGAGCGATAACAAGATCAAGAGCTAAAAATTTTTCAAAAAAGTTTATTAATTTTGCAGCTAGCTTACATATGAGAAACTTGGTTTAGGAGCCAACATTTATGGACATTGACTCACCAAACATGTCATTAAGCGGGAAGACACCACCATATGTGCACCAACCATGTGCTTACCAAGACCTCGGGCTAATTTTAGAGAGGAAAATTTAATTCATCTCGGTGAAACCATAATTTGTGGGCCAATGAATTCAAGTTTCAACCAAGGCCCATGAAACCATAATTTGTGGGCCGATGAATCCAAGTTTCAACCAAAGCCCATGACACCATGATCCAAGTAACTTATGTTTTATTTTGTAACATGTGATTTGTAACTAAAGAAAAAAGTAACAAATCACGTTACCACAAATCCCTGTCGACTATTGCCGTTTCTTCAACCGTTTCATTTCTATACCTGATATTGAGCTGATTTTTGGAGGAGCATTAGTTCACACATCCAGCAAGCTACCTCAAATTTTCCAGCATATAATTCCCCCTGCACGTGTCGTTATTCTTGTTTTAAGACGCTGAGTGAACACAGCAAGCTGTCTCTCCCCACTAGTCCAATTCAGCGATCCAATTCGGCGTCATTGGGTGTTATCACTCCTTGGGGCACATCACCCCCCCTTCAAATCTGAATGAATTAGAGCTTGAGATGGAGTAAAGACCATCAATAGCTGGTCCTCGAAGATTAGAGGTCGAGAAGCAAGATCCTGGATAACAAAGTGAGATGGAAATAACCATACACAGACAGAGTTATCGGTGAATAAACGGTGCACAATGACTAAATTACGAGAAAGAGACGAATACTGTAAAGTTAAAGACATGGTTGGAGAACGACTTGAAGACGTTGCGACATAATAGAGACCGGCGGTTGCAATAAGCATAGTGAAACCATTTGCAATTGAAATTAGCTCGGAGCTGGAGCTGGAGCATGGAGCAAATTGAAGCATCATCAAGTGAAGTTAATCAATTCAACTATATTGTTCTAATCTAAAATGGCGGACCCTTTTCAACGACGTTCCATCTCGTTTCTTTAGTTCCCCATTTTCGGTCACCTCGACCTTCTGTCCTCGAATCTCTCTCTATATCACTTCAATGTCATGTTTCCTTCCATTGCTATTTCCTCGGTTGGGTTTTTTCGGCTTCCTTGTATAATTCATCGATTCTGCTTCACTTTCTCATTCAGTTTTGGAAATCAGTGAATTCTTGGCAGTCCTCTCTAAAGAATGGCGTCGATTGGGTCACTGCCTTTCAACATTGAGACCAAGAAGGAGACCTCAGTTGTGTTTCAAAGTAGAAACTCTCGCCGTCGTTTTTCCTTGTTTTGGGCGAAATCATCAGAAGCTAATGTCGTCCATGATCACTCGCTGGAAACTCAAAAGCCGTGAAACTTTTCTGCGAGCGATGTCTGCAACCTCAACGAGTGACGAGATGGGCAATGAATCAGAGGATTCCCGCGATGCTACAATTCAACGGAGCAAGAAGATTCTTCAAGTACAGAGGGAACTCCTTCAGCAGGTATCATCCCAAAATGATTTGATTCAATGCGGTATGTGTACCATTTTCTGTTATTTTTCAGTACTCTATTCCTCGATTTGCCTAATTTGAATTTGTTCCTTATGTCAATTCATTGAATGAAACTCGTGTTTTTCAGATCGAGGAAAGAAGAAAATTAGTTACTTCTATCAAAAACAGTGATACAGAAACATGGGAAGGAGAAGATTCAATCGAAGAAGACAATGACGATTCTCCAAGTATTAGTACAGATAACGCCCCTGGTCTTTGGAATGGTGGCATCGTGTCAAGCAGCACTGGGACTTTAGCTGGAGAAGAGGAAGCAGAAAGCTCAACCAAGTACAGCGAAAACGAGAAGAAAGAGATGTCCGTGGATGTCAATAAGCAACTCTCTAGCTTTGATTTGCTTAACGAGTTGAAGAGTTCGAATTTAGGAACGGAATTATCAGATTCAACGTCCGTGAATGATGACGATGAAGCCAATAGTCCTGAAATTATAGACATCAAACCTCCTCCTCTGGCCGGAGTGAATGTGATGAACATCATAATAGTAGCTGCAGAATGTGCTCCATGGTCGAAAACAGGTACTAGGATTCAATTTCTTCAATGAGGAAGATTATACTTTTATTTTGATACAATCTTGCTTGCAAACAATTAAAAGACGGTACAAAAGTAAAATCTAATATAATTTATGCTAAATTTTCTTGCCACTGGACCTATTTTTTGTTCTGTAAATGAATTCTTACTATTGATTAGATTTATTACTGACCAAAGCCGATTGAATAGATACTACTCCTAAAACTAGTGGGTAATGTGATGTCGTGTTTTGAGAATGATTTTTAAAACATCTGTAATGCGATATCGTGTTTTGAGAACGATTTTTAAAACATCTGTTTAGGTGGGCTGGCAGATGTTGTAGGATCGTTGCCAAAGGCTTTAGCTCGGCGCGGACATAGGGTCATGGTAATTTTTGTTCTCATTTCCTAAAATTCGATGAATGATTTGCTCAGAATGGAATTTTTTGAAACTTCAGAATCAAATGCATCAGTATTAGTCTTGTTGATGCTTGTTTACTCGATAATCACTCGGTTGTCCCTCCTTGTTCGACATTTCCACTATTCATACACATTTTTGCATCTTCACCTGTAATCTGTCATTAAATAAACAACTATCTGGTCTCTAAAGAGTTTGCATTACTAGTCTTTATTTTATTTCTATAGGTAGTGACCCCTCGATATGGCAATTACAGCGAACCACAGTATACTGGTGTTTGGAAGAGATATATGGTGGGTGGCCAGGTATGTCTCAATGCTAAAAATTTCTGCAAAGGTTTTTTTTTCTAAAATTAAAAAAAAATAAATCTTTGTAAATAAATCTGATAAGATTTAATATGCAGGAAGCGGAAGTAGGATTTTACCAAGTATACAAAGATGGAGTGGATTTTGTTTTCGTTGACGCTCATATGTTTCATCACAAGGAGCAGGATATCTATGGAGGGGACCGTGTGGTGAGCTTAAATTGTTATTTCTATGTATGCTAGTTAAGCATTTAAGCTCAGTTTTTCATCATTTCAAAAGAAAGGGGGATAATTTATTTATTTTTTGTTGTTTCAAACGTTGATAATGACTAATACGTGATTTTATAGAGGTTGTCCGGGGCTGAAACTTTGGTTTTTACTTGTGATAAGCATTCTAAAGTTTTAGGTTAATTGTGCAATGGTGCAGGACTTTTTGAAGAGAATGGTGTTATTTTGCAGGGCAGCTGTGGAGGTAGAATACATATTCGTGTCAGATCAATCTAGAATATGCTTTTTCAGTATTTCTACGGAATAAGTTGATAAAACTTGGAGAAATCAAAACAGTTTAGTGAAATTCGCAAGTGAAGAGGATATATTTGAGAACCGGCATAAAATTCAAAGGATTATCATGTGTTTTTCGCTCTTACTTTGAAAAATTTCTCCCGGTTCCTTGGCAAGTCCCGTGCGGTGGCATTTGCTATGGAGATGGAAATTTGGTTTTCATCGCCAATGATTGGCATACTGCATTGTTGCCGGTTTAATGCCGTTTGCAAGGTCTATCCTCGTGATCCATAACATAGCTCACCAGGTTCGTTCTACTTGAAAAAAGTCAAACTCTTATAAATAGTCCATGAATGATGTTCCTGTCTAAAGAGCAAAATCGAAACAAAAGAATGTCGAGAAATTGTAGGAAATATATACTTATTTGCTTTCTAGTATTTCGTATGGTGTGGTTTAGAGATTGTATTCTTATATGTTATGTCCAGGGTCGAGGACCAATGGAAGATTTCTTCTTGGTCGATCTTCCAGAACATACTCGGGACCTGTTCAAATTGAATGATCCCATCGGAGGCGAACACTTAAGCATTTTTGGCGCAGGTTTGAATGTGGCTGACCGTGTAGTTACTGTCAGCCATGGATATGCCTGGGAGATAAAAACACCCGAAGGTGGGTGGGGGCCTACGGGATATACTGGAAATTAAAAGGTATTGTAAATGGAATCGATCCAACGGAGTGGAATCCGGAGTGCGATATTCATTTGTCGTCGGATGGTTATGAAAACTACTCGTTGGAGACACTTAATAGTGGCAAGCCTCTATGCAAGGCAGCCCTGCAAAAGGAGCTTGGCTTGCCGATTCGTGAAGATGTCCCTTTGATCGGGTTTATCGGGAGATTAGATCATCAGAAAGGCGTCGATTTAATAGCCGAGGCCTTCCCTTGGATGATGGATCAAAATGTGCAATTAGTCATGCTAGGGCAGGCCGGAAAGATCTAGAAGAACTACTCAGGCAGTATGAAAACCAGTACAGAGACAAGGTCAGAGGATGGGTTGGTTTCTCTGTCAGAACGGCTCATAGAATTACAGCCGGACCAGACATTTTGCTAATGCCTTCGAGATTCGAACCATGTGGGTTGAACCAGCTGTACGCGATGAAATACGGGACGGTGCCGGTGGTGCATAGCGTTGGGGGACTGAGAGATACGGTTCGACGGTTCAACCCTTTGACCCGTTCAATGAAACGGGACTGGGGTGGACATTTGGGAGCGCGGAAACGGGGCAACTAATACATGCACTGGGAAACTGCTTATGGACGTATAGAGAGTATAAGAAGAGTTGGGAGGGCCAGCAAAGAAGAGGGATGGAACAGGATCTGAGTTGGGACAGTGCTGCTGAGAAGTACGAGGAAGTTCTTGTTGCAGCCAAGTACCAATGGTGAGTGTCTCTTCTGTCGATTTACGGCCCCACTGTGCAGAAGATTTGATCATTTTTTTATAATGATTAATAAATTTCTCCGAGAAAGTGTTCGTAGTTCATAGGAACTCACAAAAGCAAATTACTTGCAAAAGAGCCCCTAATGTTAGTTGGAATTGAAAGTGAACCCTATAATTATGTGAATTGCACACTGAGCTCAATTCTTCACTATCTTTTACCCATTCGACAGATTGTTTTTTTTTTGGATAAAAATAAATTTTGGGCTTGAGTTCTAAGAAAATAGGCTAAATCGGGCCTGAGTTTTCAGAAATTAAAATTTGGACTCATCGAACTCAACATTTTTGCCTCATTCGTCCGATCGTCCCTCATTCGTTCGATCATTGCCTCACTCGGATGCATCATTCGTCCGAGCGAGGCAATTTATGCGTTTGTTACCCGAAAAACTATAAATTCGTCATTCTTTCTTATTGAAAATCACATCTTCGAAAAACAGTTCTATATCTACCATAATGGCGGGTAGCACGAGCAACTTGTAGTTAGAAGTGACGAGTTACGAGGAAGATGAAGCAGAAGAAAGTGAAGTAAATATGGATTGAGTTTGCGAACCTAATACATATGTCCCTCATTTGCAACCTTTTGACTGTGATTATGATGTAGAGGATCTTCATCAGATTGAACAAATATGATAGTTTTGACTACGCCACCTGAATCAGACGAGAAAGATACAGCCGAAGTTTTGAGCATGCCAGCAGCGGCCCAGAGCGAAGAATGCATTATCAAATGGTTATGAGATCACTTTCAAAAGAAGCGATCCAAATAGACTAACAGCAATATGTGTATATGGATGTCTATGGCGCATTCATGCTTCAAAGATGCATGAACATATCTTTACAGGTTCAAGAGTCAGCCTATGTGAGAAATTTCATCTATAATAGAGACGATACGTAAATCTCATCTATAACGTAGCAGCACTTCTATGAGTCGAAGAACTGTCACCGTGCAATGTGGTACGTAGGGTAAGAGTGGCATAATAAGAAATCATGTCCCGAAAGAGCTTCGACCTCGGCCGCTCGACGATCTGGTACTGAAGAAGACATGTTCATGGGCTTTAACGTAGGCACACAAGAGTCACAAAATAATTCGCTAGAATCAGTGTCAGAACCCGTCCAAAATTCAGAACCTCGTAGAAGGTGGCCAGCTTGGCCGAGATGGATAAGTCGATAGTAAAATAATGTATTATAATGATGAAGAAAAAACATATTCATTACAAATCGAAACATACAATAATAATACAACGGAAAAAGTACAATAACAATGTAAAAGTAACTAAAAATCACCATAATCTGGTGGAGGCTGTGGAGGATCTGGTCAAAAGGAGAAACTCGAAACATCCCGGGCGTATCCAGTGTCCGCCGCATCTCGTCTACTTTGCGCTTAATCCTATCTATCTGTTGCATATGCGTGTCATGATAATGTTGCATTCGCTGCATGGTATGAAACAGGTTCATCTGCTCCATCATAAACGTCAACGTTGGCTCATGGTACGAGGACTGCAACATCTGACTACCAGAATGGTTGGAAGGTCCTGACATCTGAACCATCGAAGGTGAAGAAGGTCGTGACATCCCACCTATCGAAGGTGCAGAAGGTACTGACATCCCACCAAAAGACGGCTCTACCATGTCAGCATAGGGAGAAGTGAGCATCTGAGTAAAATCCAGTGGATCATCCTGCGAGGAAAGATCAACGTCCGGATCGAAGTGCATTGATCTAGGTGGCTACTGTATCTCTCTTGTCGACCCACATATTGCCCAACTCTATCAAACTCATCTTCCAAAGTTGCCGACGATCGAAAGCATCTTGGCCCCTCGGTGCCCTCATCACCTCACCACCAGGAATCGCTTCACATATTCCGAGGGCTGAGATGATCTCAAATCATCGTCGCGCTGCTGTTTAATGATTCTAATGCATTTTCCATGACCGAAATTCATTTTTTTGTAAAAAAATGAAAATTTTGGCAGAATTTCACTACGATTTCAGAAAAGTAAAAAATAAAAAATGTGTGTGAATTTATAGTTTTGGGCCCCACGGACGCACGGTTGACTCACTCGGACGAAACAATGCGTTCGAGTGAGGCAATATCGGACGAATGAGAAACATTTTTCTTGCCTCATTCGTCCGTGTAAGGGACGATTGGACGAATGAGGCAAGAAAAGTTACGTCCAATGAGCTCAAATTTTAATTTCTGAAATCTCAGGCTCAATTTATCCTATTTTCTAAAAATTTAGGACACTTCTTTTTTCATTTTGGAAAAAAAATGACAGCTGCTATTTAATGTGATGAAAATAATTTAGGAGTGACACGTGGCATGATATTGGGAGGCTTTTGTCGCAGGGAGTTAATGGACTTCACTTTTTTTTTTTCTTTTGTAGCTTTTATTTGGCTGGGTCTACCTTGAAACGAAAGGACGATGTGGCACTACGCTTGGCTGTTGTGCGCTGTCGATGTGGCAAACGATGGCCCATTTCACGTGATCACATGTGGATAGGATCCGACGTGGCTTCGTGGGTCCCATCTTTTGGCTGTAATCTCCGCTCCCCCACCCAGAACTTTGGACCTACCGAAAAAGTTGCGCAACAAGGTCAGGGACTTTTTCGTCTTTTGCAAATTGCCTTTTCAGGGATTAAACTGGAATTGAGCCGTCCCCTTTTTAATCTGATGTTGTCAATTAATTAATTTTAAATGTTAAATTAATTAATTAATTATAAGAATTGATGAGTGAATAACGCAGCCCGCAGGGTAGATTGGGAGGAATAGTTGTAATATTAGAGGGATAAAAAATAAAAATGCTGAGGTGGACAGAAAGTGGGCGTAGAAAATAGAAAATAGGAGGGAGAAAGGAGGGAAGAGAGAGAAAAAAGATCTTTTTGAGGCCACAAAGAAAGTTGTGGCTGAGAATAGACTACTTTCCGCTGACGTGGCACTTCATCTTCTTAAAACGCATCATGTGGGTAAACCAGGAAACCTAAAACCCGGACGAGAAACTTGAAACAGCAGCCTTACGATCTTCCAGAGGCCGACGGCTCCTTCACTCACTCGCATAGACATCCTGTCCGATCTCTCTCTCTCTCTCTCTTCCTATCTTGTTTCTCTCTCTTCGTTATTCTGGTTTGTTTTAATAAAAGTGAGAATAAAAGGGGAAAAGCAAAAGAGGGCAGAAATGTTGGAACCGAAAGACCCGGCCATCAAGCTGTTTGGGATGACGATTCCGGTGCTGGAAATGCCTCCCGGAGCTCCTGTTCTTCTTTCTAGTGCTTCTGATGATGACAATACTGCTCCTAATCAGGAGCCCGCTTCTACTTCTTCCAACTCCTTGCCTGAGGTTAATACTGAATCCGATGGAGAAGATCGGGAGGCTGACAAGGTATGGGGTGGGTTGGATCCGCTATTCTTTATTTCCAGATTGACCCCATTTTTTTCAAGGGAAAAAGAGTTTATGGGTGAATCTTAGTTTTGCTTTCTTTTTGTGGATTTTGTGGTTTTTTTAAATGGTAGTTTGTTTTGTGTGGAGAATGGTTCCTCTTAAACTGCGTTTTCCGGTCTCTTTAGCAGGCTTGCTTTCATCTTTGATTCAGAGTTCGAAGCAGTGATTTTTCTTCTCTTCAGTTTGTTCATGTCATCTGGACGATTAGTTTTCATTTAATTCCCTCCCGATTGATACAGTTCAGGCTGGATTTGCTGGGATTATATTTGGCATGTTCTATCTTCTTATTGGATAAAAAATGGTTTAAGCAAATAGCTTTCCGATACTTGTTTTTTTTAAGTAATCGATTTTACTAGATTAATTTCATTTTCTGGTATTGGTATATTCGAAGTATAATATACTTTTGATGGTACTCAATTGAGTTGAGCAATTAAACTTTGTTCCAAGACCTATTCCCATATCGACTCTCATGTGATTAAGATGAATGTCGCTTCAGATCCTCTGTCAAGATCTATCATTCTGCTTATCCATATAACCTTTTTCAAACTATTAAAAAGTTGCTTCTTTTTGGATTGATTTTCTTATTATCTAGTTTATGTGCCTCTGTTGATGCAATCACAATAAGATCTACTGGGCATGGATGATACAAAAGGACTGAATCTCCGGGATTCAGTACTATTGTCATGGAGAAACTTGACTCGCTTATTTATCATTTTTTGGTTGGTTGTTCATTCTTCACCAACTCAATAGGAGTTTAACAAGAACTAAGTGGATCTTATTTATTGATTTCTTAGCGAACATTATTACTTTCATGAGTTTAAGTTGTTTCACGACATTTAATCTAATGCCAATTGTGCTGTAAATTCAGGATCCATTTGACGTAAAACAAGACGATGCAGCCCTTGCAGGGGCAGAAGAGTTGGCAAATCCAGATACATCACCATCAGCCGGTGAAAATCCTAAAACGGCATCTGTGGATAAGGATAGTAAGCCATTGAGAACTTCAAAAGCCGACGAGCAAAATGAGACAATTAACTCGCAAGAAAAAACTTTGAAGAAACCAGACAAGATTCTTCCATGCCCACGATGTAATAGCATGGAAACCAAGTTTTGTTATTTCAATAACTACAACGTCAATCAGCCCCGTCACTTTTGTAAGAACTGCCAGAGATACTGGACTGCAGGTGGGATGATGAGGAATGTTCCTGTGGGCGCAGGACGTCGTAAGAACAAGAATTCTTCTCACCATCGTCAGATTGTTGTTCCTGAACCTTTCCAGAATGCTCGAGCCGAGGTCCCTAATGGTGTTCATCACCCTCCATTGAAACTGAATGGAACTGTTCTTGCATTTGGGTCAGACAAACCCCTTTGTGAATCCATGGCTTCTGTTTTGAATCTCACAGATAAAACTAGGAATGGAAGCGGAGAAAGCGACGATCATTCAAACGGATCTTCTGCTACAGATTTGAGCTTAAAAGAAGCTAAAAAGTTTGAGCCACGAGGGCAAGTTTTACAAAATTGTCAGGGCTTCTATCCAACCCAGATGCCATGCTTTCCTGGAGCTCCCCTGCCTTATCCATGGAGTCCTGCTCAATGGAGCTCTCCGGTTTCACCACCTACTTTCTTGCCTCCGAGCTTTCCAATTTCTTTCTACCCAGCCACAACATACTGGGGATGTGCAGTACCTGGCAGCTGGAACGTTCCATGGCTTCCCCAGCCATCTTCTCCCAAACCGACCACTTTGAGCTCTGGTCCGAACTCTCCTACTTTGGGGAAACATTCAAGAGAGGACCACATGACCAAACCAAGCAACTCTGAAGAAGAAGGGCAACAAAAAGAGAACAATGGTGAGAGATGCCTCTGGATTCCAAAAACATTGAGAATTGATGATCCTGGAGAAGCGGCAAAAAGCTCTATATGGGCAACATTGGGGATCAAGAACGACAAACCTGATTCGATCGATGGAGGGCTCTTCAAGGCCTTCAAGTCAAAGAGCAACGAAAAGAATCCCATCTCACAACCCTCTCCGGTTTTGCAGGTCAATCCAGCTGCATTGTCGAGATCAGTCAAATTCCATGAAAACTCGTAAATCGGTTAGCTGTGTTTGATCATCCAGAACTTTCGAGCTGACGATCCTGCATCGATGGTTATCTGTCGTTGCCTACCCTGTCTATTAGAATAATCAGTCCAGCTAAGACACTGTCGTAGAAGAGATGCAGAAAGCTCAGCACCATTAGCTTATATTTTTGACTCGTAGGTGATTTTGTTTCCCAGTTCATGCTTTTCTATGATCTGTAAATATATCTGGAATGACCAAGTGAGGATTGTTAGTACAGCGTGAGTTAGAAATGATTTCCCATGTGTAAAATAAAATTGGAAATCCAGAATGATCTTGTCTATAAATTTCTTGTTTACAATAAACCAGTGTTCTGCACTTTGGTAGCCATAGGATTGCTGTTGGTTTTGGATGACATGCAAACCTGTAAGAATTTGTGGACATGATGTAAAAATGGAAAGTAGGGAGAAACCAAATAGCATATAGACTCGAATTGGATGCACAAGTCGTGCCATCTTCCTCTTTTCACCACTCAGCAAAGGAATAATCATAAGGTAAAAGCTCTCTCTCTCTCTCTCTCTCTATATATATATATATATATATATGTATGTAAATTTGTATATTAGGTAGAAGGAGATTAAAAGAGTTATGTGAAGGCAAAAATTGGGTAGGAGAAGATTACAGAAATGGCGGGCAAAATAAGCAGGTAAGGGGGGACCCAATTCACGTGAGGCCATGAAACTCACTCTTGGCTACTCGTCCTTTCCTTGTTTTGGCTGCTTCAAATAGAAAATTTAGCTCCTTCCAGACTGGAAACCTCTGTTTTCAATACAGAACTTTGAACTTGCCCTACTCAGCTGCGCTTGTAAATTTCTTCGAACTCTGTCCTCTCCATTGTCATCCAAGTTTACCCATTACAGATATTGCCATTCCCCTATTTTCTTCATAGCTTGTTCCTTTTTTTCTGTCATATCATAGAGAACAAAGTAACCCTTCTTATCTGAATTAGGGGTCGAACTTAAGAACCCGACCAATATTTCTGGTTTTTCTCTGTTTCAGTTTAAACTCAATTTTGTGCAATCTTTTAAACTAACATAATTAGGGACTCTTCTCTCTTTGTGCAAGTTGTAAATCAGCTCACCAAACACAAATCAAACATCAAACTACAGTAGATTATTATCCAAGACTCTAATTCTTAGACTTTTTGTGACTCGCGAGAGACATGTAAAATATCTAGTGTCCCGTAGGTTAAGTCTTGTAAATACTTAATATTTACAGAATTTTATTGTTTAAATTGTTTGAAATTGATTAATGATTTGATTAAAAATCGTGTTTTTATGTTAAAAATTCATCTATCTAATCACCAATGAAACTCATGAATTGATATGAATGTGTTGGATTTACTAGACATATATTTAAATTGTCAAAACAAATTAAAAGCTAATATGCACAAGATCTCGAGCTCGGTAGATCACTTTCTCGTCTCGTTCCTTCGAACTGCAAGAAAGCAAACTACTCTGAATTTTGCTTCCATTGCAAATTCTTTTCTCCACAAGCGTGTTGCCTTGTTTATATTGATGCGTTTGTGTTTAGTGTGCAAAATGACTAAATAAATATTTTTTTAGAAATTTTCAGGTAATTTCTGTAATGTAAAGAGAGTGTAATTTACAAAAGAAAAAAAAAATTGATCGATATACCTGTTTTTGTCTGACTCTCAAATATAAAAATATGAAATAATTAAATAAAAATGCCTGGTTGACTTTGTCATCTTGCGATCTTATCTTTCCATGCACATCTCTTTTGCTGCACTATATATCGTTCGTAGCATGTTTGAATCTATGCACCTGCTGTTCTTTCTACTTCCTTCAGGGCTTCAGTCTTCTTCCTCGATCAAGGTCTCGCTCTGTTCTGGTTATTGACTGCCTGCAAAGATGTCGACATGCCAATGTTGTGTTAAAGTGCAGAAAACTTCGTCTTCTTCGAATAGCAATCTACAGCCTTTTCAATTACCGGCGCTGAATCTCTTCCTTTTAACTTGGAGAGTTTTTGACTTGGTGAATGACTTGCAAGGCTCAGTGCTAAGACACTGGCGTCTCCATTTTTGCAAGTTTTTTGCAGCATTTGAGTTTAGCCAACAGAAGCCTGCAGTTGACGATGGGAAGGTGACCGGGGAAGATGCAAAGCTAGTGATGAGAAAACTAGGGATTTTTTGCAGTCATAGAGGAGGCAAAATCAAAGAATTGATTACCGGCAATGAGCTCTCGGATCTATTTGATGAGTGCGAGCCGAGCTTGGAGGAGTTGAAGGCAGCTTTCGATATGTTTGATAGGAACGGAGATGGGTTCATCGATGCAATGAAGCTGCAGAGAGTTCTCCATGCATTGGGATTAAAGGAAGTTGCAGAGCTTGGAAGCTGCGAGAAAATGATAGGGAACTTTGATGAAAACAAAGATGGTAGAATCGACTTCAAAGAGTTCGTCAGGATGATGGAATAGCCTTATGTTGAATTCATTGGCTCAAATAAACATGCTGGATTGTCGTAGCTATTGTGTTTCTTTGTCGACCATGTCGATTCATTCCGCCATTGCTGGTTCTGATGAATTCAGAAGAACTGCAGGATCACAATAACAATAAATGAATCTTCAATTCTAGAAAGCTTCACAGAAATATTAAAAATTTGAAACTTCAAACTATTCGACATAATTCTACAACTCAAGGGGTTATATCCTTAGTATCGTCGTCTGAGATGACGAAAAAACCGGTAGCTCGATCTCGAAAACCTGAAAATTGAATATGGTTCACAGAAAAATCTGATATTATCTGGTTTAACTCTTCAAGGACTAGCTAATCTAGCCCGCAATTCCGATACCTTCTTTTGGGCATCCTAGTGCTCCAAGAGATCACATTCCTCTTTCGGGGTTTTGAGCTGGCATGCAGTCTATGATTCATAAAATACGCAAAGCATTGACCATAGATCTCGAAACTCATGATTTACACAACCAATAAATAAGAATGACTTAGATTGTTGACTTTTAGACTTTTAGTTTTGCAATTGGAAGTTCCACTTTTAATTAGAGGGATTGAGAGAGCGACTAAGTCTTGAGACTAAGCTTCTTTGAGAAAGTCTATCAATCTTCCATTAAAAAAAGGTATCTCGTAGTCAAAGAATTGCAGAGAAGATCTTCCACCGTAGTGCACTTCACTCGGTGAGGCTTCACTCAGCCTTCTTTTTGGTCAGCACCTTCTGAAGCACAGAAGGGTCGACGGGGAGCCGTAACAGCCTAGCATCAGACTAATACAAAAAAATCGAAGGCAAAGTGAATGCTGCTTAGTGGGAAAGCAATAACATATGCTGATTAATCATAATAGCCAATAAATTTGGTTGAATCTAGCAGAAAAGTGAATTCTCGCAGCGGAGAAATAGTAAAGATAAAAACTTACGGTCTTGATGAATCTCCACTACTTGGAGGAGCTAAGAGAGCAAAACCTGGTGGAAGTAAATGAACCAAACTTATGAAAATTCAAAGAAATCAAAACTTACGAATTCGAAGAATGCCTCTTTTCGATTAGCGCCGGGGTTACATTTTGTGCTGCCGATCCTACCAAACGGCTTGCAAAGCTCTATGAGCTCGTCTTCAGTGCATTCCCATGGGAGATTACGGAGGTGGAGAACCTCGACGGCGTCTGTGTACCTGAACGTGCTGTTATTCGAGGTCCATATATATGTAGCGATTGATTCTTACCGATGACAATTGACAAGGGGTTTTTGCGTTCAAGTATGAAAGAATTATTTGCAATTATATACAATTATAAGGGCTATTATGATATTTTTTTACTATTCAGGGGCTTTTTGTAATTCCACGAGACTTGGAAAGGTCTTTCGTTCTGATGATACAAAGTGGGCTAAAAGCCCTAAAATTGAAATCCTAGAAACAAAAACAATCGAGCTCACTTCCTTGCCATCAGTTTTCTCCACTTCTTCTGCTTGGATACTTTTCATTCCGAATCTTGTCGTGGTAACCATTTTGCTTATCCACTGTAACATTCTATTCGTGTTTATTTTCTGGATTTGTTTTATATGTTAATTTGGTATATGAAAGCAGATTTTAGTTGATAGTTCATCACTTTTTTCGTATCGTATCTAGTTTCTTTTTATTGAATTCGAGGTTCTATGTTTATAACTTCGTGTTGATTGAGTCGGTGGATGGCCCCAGATTCGGTTTTGAATTTTGTTCCCTCTAGTTTGTATGAGATTTTCTGTGATTTTAGCTATTGCTAATAGGATTTATCTTCTACGCTACTCAATGAAATGATAAAGAAAGTAGGAGACTAATTTTTGCTGCTTTGGAAGTTTTGTTTCAATTCTCCTCTGGTATTGTGATGTCATAAAAGTGTAAATTTGATTTTTAATCTAATGAATCTTTTAATTTCAAGTGATGAAAGTTTTAGTCGTAAGAGATACTGCTCCAGTCCATATTTCGGATATTTCATTAAGCTTTCCCATCTTGGTTTGATTTTGAAGCAGTTCGAGGTTGCATAGTGCAATGGCTGGTCATAGGAATAGTTTTGGCAAGCGGACAGTTATGCAGTCTGATTATTCTGACAATGGTGGAAATAAACGGAGACATGCTGCTGATGATAGAGATCAATTTTCCATTGAATCTGATGATACTGTATATCGATATTTGTGCCCTGCAAGGAAGATAGGGAGTGTAATTGGTAGGGGAGGGGAAATTGTAAAGCAATTAAGAATAGACACTAAAGCTAAAATTATGATTGGCGAGACAGTTATGGGGTGTGATGAACGCGTTATAACAATATATAGCACCAGTGAAGAAACTAAAGCTTTTGAGGATAATAGTGCCTATATTTGCCCAGCAACAGATGCGTTATTTGAAATTTTTGAGAGAGTTGTTGCCGAGGAGTTGCATGATGAAGATTTTGAAGGTGGTCACCAAGTTACGGCTAGACTTCTGGTTCCATCTGATCAAATTGGTTGTATTATTGGTAAAGGAGGACAGATAGTTCAGAATATTCGTACTGATACTGGGGCTCAAATTCGCATTCTTAAGGATGACCACTTACCCCGTTGTGCGTCCAGCTCCGATGAGCTTGTACAAGTAAGTATGATGGCTTTTATCTGCTGTTAATTTGGTTCGCATCTGTATGTTTTACTTGCTTTCCAATTTGACGTGTTATTATATCACGGTAGAGAAGTGAACAGGCTTAACATGTTATTTGCTGGATGATCTACTGTTGGATACATAACTTGTAAATGAATAGCTATTTAGATGCTCGTATATTAGTGATTGAAGTTTCTGTGGTGATGAGTGATGGAAGGAGGTTCTGGTACTTTCTGCATTGCCTGGAGTTTGTGTTTATTACTTTTTGTAATGCCAGGAATTTTTTACCATCTATCTTCCTTGGCTTTTTACTGTCTACATTACTATTTATAATGCCAGAAATCTATAATGTGCATCTTCTGCATTAAGATGTATGTCTTTATGCTACAAAAGGGTATCTCATACTGTTAAGAAATAAAATGGCCTTTATTTATGTAAATTAACATATTCGTATGATAATTGATGATGGCTTTCAGATATCTGGGGAACTGCCAGTTGTGAAGAAGGCCCTATTTCAAATTGCGTCTCGCCTACATGATAATCCATCACGAAGTCAACATTTGCTTACTTCTGCTTCATCTAATGGCTATTCTTCTGGTGGCTCAATCATGGCTTCTGCTGCTGGTGCCTCATTTATGGGATTAGCTCCACTGATGAGTACATATGGAGGTTATAAAGCTGACTCTGGGAACTGGCCCCGGTCTTTATATTCTGCTCCACGGGATGAAGCGTCCTTGAAAGAATTTTCTCTTCGTATGGTATGTCCAGTTGGAAATATTGGAGGTGTTATTGGGAAAGGTGGTGCTATAATCAATCAGATCAGGCAAGAGTCTGGAGCAGGGATTAAAGTGGATAGTTCAACAACAGAAGGAGATGATTGCTTGATAAATATTTCTACGAAGGAGGTGAATTATGCATCCATTTGTGAATTGAATTTTTTTATTTTGTTTCCTCATCATACTCACTCTTTATTATTCTTTAGTTCTTTGAAAACAGTTTTTCTCCAACAATTGAAGCTGCTGTACGCCTTTTATCGAGATGCAGTGAGAAAGTTGAAAGAGATTCTGGAATTGTTTCATTCACTACACGACTGCTTGTGCAAACCTCTCGAATTGGTTGCTTAATTGGAAAAGGAGGGGCTATCATAACTGAGATGAGAAGACTAACAAAAGCTAACATCCGCATATTGTCTAAGGAAAATCTTCCAAAAATAGCTTCTGAGGATGAAGAGATGGTGCAGGTATGGTTGTCAATTATGTTTTTTGTAGGGTTACTCCTTCAGAGTAAAATGATTTTTTGTTAAATGGAAACTACAATAGTTCTTTTTGTCATCAGATTGCTGGGGAGCTTGATGTTGTAAAGGATGCTCTTATTCAAGTAGCTACTAGATTACGAGCAAATCTTTTTGACAAGGAGGGTGCCCTACAAGCTATGTTACCAGTTCTGCCTTATGTTCCTATGTCAGCANTTCTTTTTTGTCATCAGATTGCTGGGGAGCTTGATGTTGTAAAGGATGCTCTTATTCAAGTAGCTACTAGATTACGAGCAAATCTTTTTGACAAGGAGGGTTCACTACAAGCTATGTTGCCTGTTCTGCCCTATGTTCCTATGCCAGCTAATGCTGCTGATAGTTTGAACTATGAAAGCAGAGATGGTAAAAGACATGGGCGGGGCCATTCTTTCTCTAGTGGCTATGGTGGCTCAAGTGAGGTTTCAGCTGATGATCGTTATGGAAGTTATGGTAGTCCACAGGTATAGTTAAAACCATTTTACTCAAGCATTATAGTGTATTTCCCCTACATTTTGAATTAAGGTTAATGTGACTATAAGTATGAGACTTTGTTTGTTCACTATTATTGAATCACTGGATATAATTTTTATGCGGTTGTATATAGCTTCTCTAATGCTTAAAAATAACTGCTTTCACATCAATTTTTGTTGTTTTTTTTCAGGCTGCTGTTAATGGCAGTGGTTATGGAGCTTATGGGAGTTATTCTTCTGGACGGAGTGGTAGTCCTAGGTAATTTCAATTTTACATCAAGTGAAGTGCTTTCTTCTGAAACTAATTAGTGAAACCCAGTTGAACTGATTTTCATGCGCTCTTCATTCTTTTTTTTGGTGGGATTTGGAATTTGTTGTGGGTTTAAGGCACAATCAGTTGTCTTGTTTGTTTATTTTTGTCTTAAAACTTTTTCCTGATGTTTGGTCTTCTGCACCAGGATGTCTGGCCATAATCCTGTTTCTCGCAGGAGAAATTACGGATGCTAGAAAATTGCAGATGCTACCTGAAGGTATACTTTTCTCTCCTAACTCGGCCTTATATACCATTCTCAAGAGTGTTTTCCCTGAACTTGTATGTATATCATCAATGGTAGACTGTGAATTAGCTAACCTAGCCAAACTCCCTTGAAATTAAGCTGATATTTACTCTCCCTCTGTTGCCTTTTCCTTCCCATCCAGCTGAGATACGAAGCCTGAAGCCAGCCTACCTTTTGATGAAGCCTACTTTGATTTAACTAGAAGACCAGATGATCCAGGGTTTGAAATAGTCATGGCCCATCTTGATGTGCTTAAAAGCTTGTGCTCCCTAGAACCTGATTGCCAAATGCCTTTGTCTGCTTTTGGATATCCAGTTCATATGTCAAGAACAAATCATGTTGATTTCTGTTTTGTTGTTGTTCTATCTAGTTGTTTGTTTTCTATGGTCCGGTGTGACTTGCTTTCAGATGGATTCAAAACTCAAAACAAAAACCATTAACGATCAACCCCATGTTGTTGCATATTTCTTATTTTGCATTTCTTTGTTGGGATTGATTTTATCGTCTCTATGAACCAGTTGGAACTGCCATCTTATTATGTTCAAGCAATAATGTGCGTGCAAGTTTATTACCAGCCATTTTTGCAGCTGTAAACCAGCAATTCAGAAAGAATTCAATTATGTATTTTCTTGCAGAGCATGTCATCACTGCTCTTGCTGGACAAGAGTTACCATGTTCAAAGATATTTTTAACCTTTTGTTGTTTCACGTCTTGTTTGGTTTGACTTGTAATTCAGACTTTCACTGACGCTGGGATATATTGTATGTTACGGATCCAAATTCTCAGGATTCCTTCTTAGAGAAATATTATTCTCGACAGGTCTAATTATTTAATTACTAATTATTAGTTGTTATTTTAATTAAGTTTGTGAGTCAGTTTAGTCTTTTCATATTAATTAGGTCATGAAGTCTATTTAAAAGGTATTAACCCTACGTACGAGGATCAATCAAAAAATTTAAGTTTAGTATTTGCCTCTTTTTTTTTTTTCGATGTCTGGACGAGAGATGATTACTCGATCCCAGGGAAAATCTCTTGAAAGGGAAAACCCGAACATTGTACGCCACAGATTTTTCAGAAGATGCTTTTGCTAATCTTGTACATGGTGCGGAACCATTTTGTATTCATCTAAGTGGTAAGTATCCTGTCGAATGAAAATATGGTAAGGGCCATCTGGGGATAATGGATGAGAGGCCCATTGACACCGATGCGATCTGTTTGCAAGATGGGTAAAATTTTAATTAAACGGTAATGGAAGTTCCAATTTGCGCTCTAAATTTTATGACAAATCGAAGCCAGTTGCTCTCACTCATCATGTTATTTTGTTCTATTCATTTTGCAGGCTGTTCACGACAAATCTGTTGCAAAACCATATATGCATACTATTGCTAGTGCAAGTAGGGGTGAGCATTTACCAGTTCGGTTTTCACTGAAATTGAAACCGAACCGACTAGTTTTCGGTTTTCGAACTTTGAACCGAGTAGTTGAAAATATACATAAAAACCAAACTTGAACCGAACCAGATATTTTAGTTCGGTTTTGGTTCGATTTCGGTTTTACTTGCTACACAAAATAATATATATAATTTTATAAATTTTAAGAAACAATGTAATGTTAAATCTAATAAACTCATCAGTAGCTTTGTTTGTTTATACCCATAGTTCCAAGCTTATGAAGTTCTAATAAAATTAAAAATTGGAACAACAATAGAACAACAGAAATAGGGCGACAAAGTTATGAAGTTCAATAGAACATCAATAAAAATTATGAAGTTTCGAGTGGTCCCAAACGCCATGGTGGTCTTTGTTTGTTTATACCCATAGAAACAATTTGAAACGACAAAGTTCCCCAAACAGTGAAGTCCAGGTATCAGTAATCAACAGAAATAGAACAAAACAAAAATACTCAGTACGAATCAAACGAAATAAAATAGCAAAGTTCAAAACAACAAAAAAACTCAGTACGAATCAACCGAAATTTGAAACGACTAACCCGAGGCGACGAGAGGCAGCGACGAGAGGAGGGCGACTATATCGGGCGACGAGAGGCAGGCGACGACTACGAGAGGCGGGCGACGAGATCTGGGGACGAGAGGCAGGCGGCGAGTCGACGCAACACGAGAGGCGGGCGGCAAGTCGACGCAACACGAGAGGGGGCAGATTTTATCAAGTTAGGGTTTGGGCAGCCGGTTCGATTTTCACTCAGTTTTAAATGGATAAACCGAAAAATACTAAAAAATGTTTGGTTTTTTATATGTCAAACCGAAGCAGTACTTTTTAAAATGAAAAACTAATTTTTTCCGGTTATTTTTATCGGTTTACCGGTTTCGGTTTTATTACGCTCAACCCTAAGTGCAAGATCTTTGGGCGCTGGTATCAAAAGGCTTAGGAAGACAATTAAGAGGTGCTATCGTGCGATTTTGAGCAAATGCCTCGTTCACAATGAATTTGCTTTCGGAATACCACTGCAAATGGAGTCTGGGTAAGTCGGCAAGTTTTGTTTATTATTAACTTGGCAAATGGAGTCTTCTGGCCAAACGACAGTCTGGGAGAGAGATTTAGGCCAAAGGATCGGTAATTTCCATCGCTTGAAGATTTTGTTGAGGTATGTGGTTTTTATCGGCTTTGTTCTTGAAGATTATCATCATGGTATTATGAAGTTGCATAATTCCAGAAAATAAATGTAGATCGATCAGTCAAACAGAAGAGGATTTATAACCAGATTTGAGAAATAAAAATCTCCAACCACTAGGAAACCAAATCATAGATGCTCCCAGTACAAATCAAACGGCCACCAAACGACAAAACATAAACATGAGGGAGAAAACACAGAGAGAGAGAGAAGATAAAGAGTGAGAAAGCCTTCTCTGTTGAGCAAACCAAACATGAGAACGAGAAGGCCGACCGTGATGCACTGAGTTGGGGAGACGAAGGTCTGCGAGTAAGCAGACAATGTGATTGTCGATTCCGATCACAAGTGCTCTCACATTCTGATTCATCTTCAGCCTTTCCCTTCCTTTCTTTGATTTTTCTTGAAAATGGCGGAATTGGAGGCCTGTCTTTCTGTTTTGGCTCAGTTTTTAGCCAATCGGAAGTCAACTCTTGCTTGGGATTTTTATTATTTGATTAATTGATTATGGGTGAGTTTTCCTTTATTTAAAAATTGTTCCTTGTATTTATATCTTACTAACCGTCATGTTTACTTGTTTATTACAGAAAGATGAAAACTTCTGGGCTCCCTTTAGCGGAACTGACCGATCCAGACTGAAAAGTTCCGAGTTGAATTGATGAGACCGGCTTTTAGGGTTTTCTTCCTTGATGATAGCCCGACCTGGTTCAGATTCATTTCATTTTCTCACGGTGTATTATCAGTTATGTTGCAGCTCGTAGATGACAAGAATTTTGACCGAGGCTTTCTCCCATTCTTTTCTTCGTATCAAACGGGTTCGCTTGGTCGTCCATGGTTTCCCGGGGATTTTGTCCAACATCTTCTTATCAACCATCGCTTCTCAATGTAATCCACCACTGACAACGCCCCGACAAAACGGAAGTCGCGAGACCCAGTTTGATATCGCGTCTGTTAACTTCTCCGGCATCGCCCAATCTCTTATTTCAGGTTGTTCGCAGTTGATTGTAAATAAAGGCGGAAGCTTGGGGTTGGGTAATCCTTCTATTAAGGACCTGCTGTTGGAGATTTCGAATGTTGTTCCACACCATAGCCGTCGATTTCGGAGATTTTTGGAACTTAAACCAGAGGATGTTCTCGAATTGCTGCTGGGTTTTCAGTCAGAAGGCAAGGAAGGTGGAATTGAATCAAGAAAAGTTGATTCTTTGTGGAGAATTTTCAAATGGGCGGATGAACAGAGTACGAGTTTCCAACATCTTCCTAGGTCGTGCAAAGTCATGGCATCGATGCTTATCCAAGTCGGGATGGTCAGTGATGTCGAATTTCTTCTTTCTAGTATGGAAAATCAAGGTATAATTTTGGATAGTCCAGAAATTCATGAGAATTTAATAAAATGCTGCATTGGAGAAGCGGAAGTTGAAAAGGCCATTTCCGCATATGACGATATGAGAAAGAGAGCTTTCACTCCATCTCTATCATATTACTTCATTTTTCTCGATTTTTTAGTTCGATGCAAAAAAATTCACCACATGTTTAGAGTTTGCATGGATATGTTAGAGATGGCGTCTGTTTTTGACGATGAAATGAAGGCTACTTCCGAGAATGTTATAAGAGAATTATGTGTGCATAAAAAGATTCAGGAAGCGAGAAATCTCGTCAAGAGGTCTGTGTCTCTCGGTTTCGAGCCTAGCCCCAAAATTCTGTATGAAATTGCAAATGCCTACTGTGAGAAGATGGAGTTTGATGATTTGGTGAGTTTCTTCATTGAAATCGGGAGATCTCCGGATGTTTTGGCTGGAAACAGAATTATACATTCTCTGTGTTGCAAATTTGGATCAGAAGGAGCAAACTTGTTTATGCAGGAGTTGAAGGAAATAGGTTTTACGCCTGATGAAATAACCTTTGGACTTTTGATTGGGTGGAGTTGCCTGGAAGGCGAATTGAAGCACGCTTTCCTTCATTTTTCGGAGATACTTTCGAACAGTCTGAAACCGGATTTACATACATATAATGCTCTCATCAGCGGGGTTTTCAAAGAGGGTATGTGGAGTAATGCTGTTGACATCTTCCACGAAATGAAAGATGATGGAAGATCACCCGATTTATCAACTTTCAAAATTCTTTTAGCAGGTTATTGCAAAGCTAGACGATTTGTTGAAGCTCAATTGACAATCCACGAAATGGTGCAATGCAGACTAATTCAACCATCTTCACTAAGTGATCCGCTTTCCAACTTATTTTCCATCTTGGGGTTTGACCCATTGGATGTGAGATTGAAAAGGGACAATCGAATGGGATCTTTCAAAACTGAGTTCTATGATAATCTGGGCAATGGGCTTTATTTAGAAACAAATTTGGATGAATATGAGAAAAGGGTTGATCAAGTTCTTCAGAATTCTATGCTTCCTGATTTTAACGCTTTCATAATCAAGGAATGTGGTGAGGGAAATTTGGTGACTGCATTCAAAATGGTTGAACAAATGGTTAGATGGGGGCAAGAGCTATCTCCGTCATGTTTTGCAGCCTTAGTAAGAAGGCATTTTGCATCGACCTCTCAGACCAGATCTATCGTTGATCTTCTGAAGAATAGACCTAATTTGATTGCTAAGGTAGATGAACACACTCTCAATTTTCTTCTGCAGACACACAGTACAAAAGAACTGTTGCTTGACATGAATTTAATCTTTAACGAAATGCTTCGTTTGGGTGTTAAAATCAAAAAAGAAACGTATACAGTTCTAATGAAGAGTTTCTGTAAAATTGAAAACTGGACTGACGGCCATCGCCTCTGGAATATTGCTAGAAAATCCGGTTGCATTCCTGAATTCGATGACTGTAAATATCTTCTAAAATGCCTATGCAACATCGGAGAATTCGAAGAAGTGTTCGTGCTTCTTGAAAGCATGCTTTTTGCACATCCAAATTTAAGGTTAGACATAGTTCAAATGTTTTTGATAAAGCTTTGTCAATCAGGATCAACCTCCATTGCTCATGTGATGTTGAACGAATTTATCTTGAGGGGCATTCCAGTCGATCAAAGAGCTTATAACCATCTTCTGAGATGTCTATGTAAGGAGAAAAATGCTTTACAAGCATTTAGAATTCTTGATGAAATGCTGGCTATGAATTTTTCTCCAAGCTCAGACGTTTCTGCAGATTTAATTCGTCTTCTCTGCCAAACTGGTAGATTCAAGAGAGTGGCGATGTTAAACGAGATGAGTGCTTCAAAGCAACTAAAATCTTCACCGGATATCAATGGTGCATTAATAGAAGTCTTATGCAAGATAGGGAGGGTTGAAGAAGCATTCTCTCATGTCCTGAATATGTTGATTAAAAGTCTTTGCCCTGATGCTAAGATATTTAATCTTCTAGTTCAAGGGTTTGGCTTTGTTGGAGACATCCGGAATGTATGGATGCTTCTTGGGTTCATGATGAGAAAAGATTTGAGCCTCTCGATGTCGAGTTATCGGTCCTTAATCCGTTCTATGTGCATGGAGGGTAGAGTTATGATTGCATTCCGCCTGAAAGAGTTGATGCTTGAACAAGATGAAACTTGTGACCTCATAATTTATAACATTCTTATTTTCTATCTCTTTATTAGCGGAAACGGGTCGATGGTGAGTAAGATTTTGGACGAGATGCAGGCTTTTAGACTCCAACTCGATGAAGTTACTTATAATTTTCTGGTATACGGGTTTAGTTCAAGTAATGACGTACCAAGAGCCATCCGCTATATTTCTTGTATGATTTCTCAAGGAATAAAGCCAAGGAATCGCTCTTTTACAGCATTGATTGACTGCCTTTGTGAGAATCACGAGGTTGGAAAAGCTACGGAGCTGAGTTTAGAGATGGAATTGAAAGGCTGGACTCATGGTTCGACTGCTCAGAACTCCATTGCCGAAAGCCTAGTTTTGAACAACAAGCTTCAAGATGCCGAGGCTTTTCTCAAACGGACGATTGAAAAAGGTCTTGTTCCGAGTAATATAAACTACAATAATCTCATTCGACATTTTTGCCGACAAGGAAAGCTGTCGATGGCAATTGAGCTTCTAAATACGATGCTCAAAAAAGGAAACACCCCAGCTGCTTCGAGTTACGATTTTGTTGTTCAAAGTTGTTGTTTGAGGAATGAACTAGACCGAGCATTGGATTTTCACACTGAAATGTTGGATAGAGGCCTGAAACCGGCCATTAAGACAGCGGAAGAACTTGTATTTTCCTTCTGCAGAAATGGGAGGACAGAAGAGGCTGAAAGGCATCTGATTGCCATGGTTGCAGCTGGTGAGGCTCCAAGCAAGCAAATGTATTCGTGTGTAATTAACAGATACAGATCAGAAGATAATCTAAAAAAGGCATCGGAGATTATGCAGGCAATGCAGAATCGTGGGTACGTGCCTGATTTTGAAACGCATTGGTCTCTTGTGAGCAATTTAAGCAACTCTGCAACCAAGAACAGCCCTGGTTTTCTCTCCAGACTTCTTAGTAGAAGTGGTTTTCCTTCTGAAAAAGATGCAAACTTGGGCCGACATAGATAGTTAGAGAACAAGTTTTACAGAGGATCGTTGATTTATCAATCTTTTTTTATTGTTTTTAGCCTTGATTACGAATAGTGGACAGTCTGGAAATGTTGCTGCATCATGTATGCTGCAGCAATTGAGTCCCTGCAACCCAGGTTTACTATTTGTTACCAATACAATCCACTTTTCTCAATTCTAGACTAATTTACTTGGATCGATCAAGCATTTGAAGTCGTTTTCTTGTGAAATTCATAGATTCTCGTACTGAAGCAAGAAAATGAACTGGGGTCCTTGGGAACTCAGGGATTTATTGAAAAAGCAAAGCAGACACAACGAAGACAGAAGAAACATACTTCACGACTCCAAACAGAAATCACTGCAAACGAGTACATCAAACAGCCTTTATTTAGTAGTGTAGTCCGACAGAAGGTTTGACCTTGAACAAGGGAACCTCCAATGGCAGCTAGCTGCAATTCCATCACTCATCGTCGTAGTTTCTGCGGTGGTGGTGCTTGTGATGACGGCGCTTCTTCTCCTCGTCTTCCTCGTCAGAGTCATCACCCTGTCATTATAATCGATCGTCAACCACCCATGTCCGAATATTTAACCAAATCTAAGCTTAACGATGGTGGATGAATGTAACTAGAATGTTCATGAATTCAGAAAAATGATGCAACAGCAGTGCTTACATCTTTCTTGCGACCGTAGTCCTCTTCCCCATAGCCATACTTTGGACGATCTTCGTCTTCATCCTCACGCCTCTCATATCGAGGCTTCCCATACTCTGCTTCCTCAGATCCACCATAGCTAGGCCTTTCATAGCTCGGTCTTCTTGGGGGCTCATCCTCGTAATTAGGTCTCTCATATTCTGGCCTCCTCCCATACCCGGTGTCGGAGCCCTCTTCCTCGCCGTACCTCGGTTTCCGACCGTATCCAGATCCATAATCAGGTTCCGGCGCCTCATACTCTGGTTTCCGGTAAGAGTCATCGTACTCGGTCCGACGACCGTACTCAGATCCATAAGAATCATCCGACTGCGGCACACGGCCACGCCCAGATCCATATTCCGAGCCATAAGAGTCTGGATCCGGCCTCCTCCCGTACCCATGTCCAGGAGAATCATCCGACTGTGGCACACGGCCGCCTCCAGATCCATACTCCGAGCCATAAGAGTCTGGATCCGGTCTCCTCCCATACCCAGATCCATACTCTGGTTCAGGAATCTCCTCATCTGGGCGCCGGCGAAACCCAGATCCATAACCCGGCTCAGGTGGCGGCTGCTCATACTCATATTCCTGTTTTCTCCCATAACCAGATTCATATTCCGATCCTGGAGCTTCAGATTCACCGTACCCTGGTCGATTTCCGCCGGGCTGGAAGCCATAAGCTGGCTGGGGCTTCGCATAAGATCCGCCCCCATAGCCTCCGTCCCCTTCAGCTCCGCCAGGCGTGAAGCCATAAGCAGGTCCGGGTCGAGGCTTAGGGCGAGCATAGCTACTATACTCGGTATTCAGAGCATCGTCACCATAAGCACTGGGCTCGGCATCAGAAGAAAACTGCGGGCGCTCGTAGTCAACCTCTTCCGAGTCCGGAGAGGAGTTTGGATAGCAGATTTCTTCGGAAGCAGCGAGGGATCGGCCATAGGTGAGATATATGTCGTAGCCGCCACCGTAGGGGGTGGGATCGTACTCATCGAATTCGTGGACGTCTTCCTCGGTAACGGAATAGTACGGCATCGTGTCTTGGTTCTGGAAATGTCTTTTCTTCTTCTTGTCTCAGTTTCAGATATCGCCAATGGAAACTGGAAAGGATGCCTTTAAAGAGGACTAGTTTTAAGGAAAAGTCTAAACCACCCCCTTCAGATTTCCTTCTTTGCCGCTCGGATTAATATTCTTCCATCCATTCGTCCTTTGCCTGCCCAAAGGATAGACTAAATAATAGGGCTAATACCCGAAAAAACCCTTAAGTTTTGGGTAACACAAATAAAACCTCCACTTTATAAAAAACCCAAACAAGCTACGGGCTGATCGGCCGTCCAACTCGACCGAACAAAGGTCGTCTTTTTGCTTACATCCAGTGGCCCCTACCTTCTGTATATGGAGGTTCTATTCCTCTATTTATTTTCCACAAGGCACAAACCTCTCTTAATTGAAATTGTCAAAACGTCAATTTTTAAAAAAAATGTGTTTTAAGCTTGAAAAGCATTTTACACTCTTCCATCAACGACAGAATGAAAGTGAAATGTCTCCCGCGTGACCAACTCAGCTTTCAGACGCTCGAGCTCATGCACGTGCGTCGCCTTCATCAATATTGGTTCAATTGAGAGAATTTCGCTTGCCTGCACAACATAAAATATTTGACGACAGTTATATAGTCTTATATAGTCAGGTTATCATACTACTCAAATCAATTGTGTTTGTATAGTTTGAGTCCTTGGGTAGTTGGTAGATTGTAGACCATGTCGGTCTTCTCAAACTTTGTGAGCTATGAGGTCTTTGTGTTGAGCGATTAGTAAGTTACTAACCTCATGTTTGATGGCCAGGTTGGCACTGCATTGACATATATGTTTGGTCAAGATGTTACTTTTAGAGCAGAAGATATAAATCGTTGTATTGAGTAAGTTGACGACTATGATGATGAGGACGTTGGGGAGGGAGAGATATACTAACACATGAGTCAACTACCAGCATTTATCATGGAAAGCTATAGTGTTACAATTATGACTTCTAAACTTGTTAACATAGGTATTAGTCAATCATCTTGCCAATATAAGTCGATTTTCTAATTTTTTAGTACAATTATGACTATTAACAAAAAAATCTAATTGAATAGTCTATTTATCGTGTATTCTCGAAGCATGTATGTGTAATGTTGTTAGTCTCTTTAACAGACGCATACATTTTTTCTGAGATAAATCTCGCTCTCAAATGCTACAGGCAAAGTTAAAACTTCGTTCATATCATATTTGTTTGACTAAGACAGCGTGGTGATAAGTTATCACTAATAACTCTTATATTTTCACTATCCAATGACAGTTGAATTATCCATTGTCAAACGGTAGAACTTAGAAGGTTGCCATAAATCCTTTGATCTTCTTTCATCGTATGCTCCATAAACACGTTTGTATTCCTGATTCATCGCTCCTTCATTATATTCTTCTTCTTCAACAACATTTCTCATTGTACGTTGTCAGCCGTTACTCAAACTACTATCATTTTTGGATAGATGAAATTGTCTTCTATTACAATTTGCTATTAGTTTTTCAAGGTATGAGTTTCACAAACATAAACGATGAAATTTATACAGGAAATATAGGGGAGATGACCTTTGTTGAGTCGAGTCGTACGGTGCAAACGGCCAATCACCACAAGCGACCATAACTTTTTGGGTTTTTTAAAATTTGGAGTTTTTTTGGGGTGTTAACCCAAAACTCAACATTTTTTTGGGTATTAACCCTAAAAAACTATGAATAATAAATTGAAAAAAATTTAAATTTTAAAAACGATTAAAAAAACTCTAGCGGGAAGCCGATGTTAGTCCACCCCACACACCTCACTTTCATGCAGCTGCTCGCGTGAGAGTAGTTCATTATCTGTTTATCACGTTATAATAGATTATTCTTTTTTGTCAAAATTTATCAATTTTCTTAATCGTACATTATCATTTGAAATTTTTTTTCACATATCGACACTATATAAGAAGATATTTTGAAAATTTGCATAAATTTTTATTATTTTTTATTTTCAAATTAAAATAATTAATTAAAAATAATACATAATTAGAATTCTGCATATTTGAGGACGTATTCTTCTAATATTTTCAATTAAGCTCTCGATTTGTAAAAAAAAGTCTTCAATATATCAAAATCATGAACTTCTTAATACTATGCATATTTTTAATAATATCGTATAAATAAGTATAAAGAAATATCGGCTTTGTATTTTTTATCAAACAATTTTTTTAAATGTCTACCTCGATATTAAAAAAGTTTACTTGAAAAATTTTACAAAATTTGGATGATTTATGTATTTAATTAATTTTTTTAATTTATTTTATAAAATAATTATAATAAATAATATAATATTTATAATTTATGAAAATTTTCAAAATATTTTCTTATTATAACGTGAATATGATTTTAAATTATTTTAATAATATATAATAGATGCATAATAAAATTGATATATTTAAAAAATAATAATTTTAAAAAAAAACCGTGCTGATGTGACGTGGGAGAGAGATGGTGACTCACTCTTGTTGGATAAAAAAGTTCAAATCATGTTATGGTGGAACAGCTCGAGTAAACTAATGAAACAGTCAATTACGTATATGCATAGTTAACTAGGTCGGTTATGCGTCGCTGCTACGATCCAGCTATTTCCGATATTGGGTTTTACGGTGGAACAAAAATAACTGAGAGAAAAATAGTGGGTTGGATTCATATCTTTTTGGTCGAACATGACATGAGAAACCATTGATCAGACCAGACAGACCACTTATACTTCTACTTCAAAATCACAGATATACAAAAGAAAAAAGTTAAAGAATTATACCTCGAGTTTCATATAGCAAAACCCGTACTTTCGTGTAACGCACTCATGCTCATGTTTTGTCAATAAGAACATCCCCTTGTGCAGAGAAAGTAGCTTTACCTTTTGCCTCTTCATCTACAAAACTAGGTTGTCTTCCTTCATATTTTCTGCAAAATAAAAAGGGAGAGTGGAGATCTTTGATTTGAGGACAGTAATGGGTGGAGTTCCAGTTGCTACATTTTCTGTAAGGCAGCTGCCTTTGTTGCTCGTTGGTTCTGGCGGGCGGCTAAAAGGAGAGAGAGGGGAAATTGGGAGAAAGAATAAACAGAAAAGATATTGTTATGCAAATCTATCAAAATCAAGACAGCCAATTGCAAATATACAGCCTTCCTCTATGTTTTCTTTAAGTTTCTCTAGTTGTGAGCCACTATATGAGACTCCTGGCGTAAGATTTCTTCTCTCAATCTCTATTTATTATAATAGTTCTATATTTTACCCTTTTTTGGGTTTTCAGGCGGCCTCCTTTGATGATTACATCGAAAATGAAGAAAGATTCTTCAAAGCAACATTTCCAGGAGAATGCAAGAAACTAAATCAGGTTATTAATGCTGCTTAAATTTCATTTTTCTCAAGAAAATTTCTATCTTGTGCTTCAAAATGGGTTTAATCAGCTGAAATTACCAAAAAATAGAGAAATTAATATTAAATTTTGAAGGATGAATGGAGAGTTGAAATGCCACCAGTAGAAGTATTGTTTCTTAAAGCCTGGCCAGTAATCGATATTCAATTTAAATATAAAAGTGATAGCAAAGATTACCCGGATCATGTTCCGAGCAGTATCGCGAAAGTTCTGGAGCTGAAATTGGTGAGAAACTCCTCTAACCAGTATTTACAAATCATCATCATCCTCGAATTATTAGCGAGTAACTTCTTGATGGATTGGCAGACCAGATTTGAGCTAAAAGGTCTGCATAGTGATTACAAGAAGAGTGACTTAGCTATTAGAATCCAGGCAATTATGTATTCGGAGCGAAAAGGATGTCAGAGTTGGCTCAGACATGATATGATAATGAGTAATGACTGTTACCTCCACAGGTCCTCAAACCCTTGCTTTTATTCCGAAACATATTATTCAAGGCCTATTACAACAGGTAATACGATATTCACACACTAACATACACTTCAGCTAAAATATATGAGTGAAGGGAGAGTTTGAATATTCCAAAAAAGGCTAAGAGAAAGTCTTTGATGAGCAGGTATTGAAGAAAACCATAGAAGACTTGAGTAAGCAAGTTAATAACAACTTGCTTGAGGATTACAGAAAATTCAAGGTGGAGAAGTAGAAGAGACAGAGTGCTTTCAGACTCAGAAATTATCAAAAATAGCAATTGAAGTTTGCCTAGAAATGTGCTAACTTTCCCCTTTAATCAAGAACCTTGAGTTCTAACTAAATATAATAGTTTTTCATCATAGTACATATATCTTTCTCCACCGTGAGTAAATTTTAATAGAAAAGCACCAAAAATAGAGAATCGAGAGATACCTTAATAGCAGATGTGGGAGCAAGGCCAATCTCTCACCAACTTCAGTATTCTACCATTGAAGCTGCACCTCCTCTCTGCAGTATAATTAACACCACGGTTAGTACATTAAGCATTTCACATTTTTAATCTCTGCAAAAGATGGGACTGGCAAAGAAAGCCTTGAAATAAAAAGGAAGAAAGTTTTTTGACGAAAAATACTGGTATGATTACAATAATCTCTGCAAAAGCTGAAATGGTTGATATGAGTAGGTGCAAGTGGAAACGTATTAAGACAAATATTTCCACCTTCTGGACATCAATGATCTTCTTCTTTTACAAATAGAGGATGAAGGGCAGGGAGTATATTTTTCTTCACTTTATTTATTCCATGTCACCAGTAATCAGAACAAGAACAAGATCCTCTTTTGAAACAATGGAAGCGATTGCGGTCTCTCACAACAATTTCCCTTTTGTATAAATCTGAAACTAATTTGAGAGCCGAATGACAGTCTTGACAAGTACGCAGATTTTTAAATATCGAAAGAGGAGTCCCGGCTCTTGTACTGATAAGCCCAAAACAAACAGCCAGTTTCTCACTGTGTGAGAATAATGCCTGCTCCTTCTCCTCCATGGCATCTCCATTATCATCACCGGAGAAAACCTGGTGAGTAGTATTCGCCACATAACCAGCAGATTTCAACTTACAAATCATTTCATTCAATTTGAGATATATCTCGTGGGTTCTTAAATGTGACTTATCACCAGATGTGAACTTATGCACTTGACCATAGACATGAATGTAACTCATTCCAGGCACCTTTCTAATGCCTTTTCTCCTCAAAATGCTCCGGAAGATCTCCCCCGCCTCTTTTTTTCCTGCTAAAACATACATGTTTGAGAGCAAGACATGGTATTCGACGTTGTTCGGATAAATCTGAACTAGCTCCTGTATAATGTGTTCTCCCAATTTGAGTTTCCCATGCATATTGCAAGAACCCAAAAGAGAACCCAAAACAATCTCATTTGGGGGCATTGGCATCGTCTTGATTAAAGTTTCTGCTTCCTCCAAACGACCAGATCGACCAAGGAGATCGACCATACAGGCATAGTGCTCTAGTTTAGGTGTCAAACCGTATACAGATTCGATTTTGTGAAAATAATGGTGACCCTGATCTACAAGACCGGAGTGGCTACAAGCACTTAATAACGAAGTAAATGTTACCTCATCCGGGATGGCTTCCTCTTCCATTTTAGGGAAAATTTCCAACACAGCCTTACCACGTCCATGCATGGCTAACCCACTAAGCATGGCGTTCCACGTCACCACGTTCCTTCTAGACATGTTATTAAAGACCATAATTGCTGAGTCTATCTTACCACACTTTGAATACATGTCCACCAAAGATGTACTCACTATAATCGCCATATCCTTACCCATTGCCTTCAAAGCATAAGCATGAACCCACTTACCCATAATAACATCTCCAGATTGCGAACAAGCGGATAAAATCGAGCACAGTGCAACGTAATTCAAGTCCAATTGGGAACTAAAAATCATTTCATTTAGAAGAGAAAACCCTTCTTTTGTAAAGCCATCCTCTAAGAAACGCGAAATCAATATTGTCCAAGCAACCTCGTTTCTCTCCGGCATTTTGTCAAACATCTCCTTCGCACTTCTGACTCCTTCAAATTTGGCAATAGAATCCAGCATCACAGTCCATGATACAACACTTCTTTCCTCCATCTCCTCGAACAGTCGTTTAGCCTCTTCGAAAAACAAACACTTGGCATACATATCCATAACAGCATTGCAGACTTTCACACTCAAACCCAGACCAATCGTAATCATATAACCATGGCCCTGGGACCCAACCTCAACGTCACCCAGTCTCGCGCACACATTGAAAACGGTAACCATAGCCAAATCATCCACCGGGATACCTTTTCTCCGCATTCCGATGAACAATTGGAGTGTCTCGTCCAACATGCCGCGGCGAGCGAAACAACCCATGAGGGTGGTCCAGTCGACGGTGTCTTTGTAAGCGCAGGAAATGTCATCAAACACCTTAGACGCGTCCCGCAACTGATCACAGGCAGAGTAGAGATGGAGGAGGGCGTTGCGGAGGAAGAAGGCGGGACAGTTGCCGATTCCGGAAGTGATGAGAAATGCGTGAATCTTTCTGCCATTTTGAAGAGAAGATCGACGAGCGCATGCCCGCAATAGACACCGATATCGAAGACACAGAGAGCGTAAAGAAAGAGAGCAAGGTTGACTGTACATTTCCTTTCCAACTGCCATTTTTCACTTCAAAAGACGAAAGGTACCCATGATTCGTGACAGCTTAAGTCACTTGGCGAAGCACAGTTGTTGCAGTTGTTTTTGCAGAATCAAATTTTGAACAAGTTTTCTCTTTTTTTTTTCCAAAACTCAAAATAAGCGAGTCCGGAACCTGGGGTGGACATCGGATCGGATCGGATCGGATTGTTGTCGATCCAATCCGATCCGACAAGCGTCGAATTGTAAATTGTAATCCGATAGGATAGGCGTAAATCTGTAATCCGATCCGATCTGATATGATCCGACGCCCAACCCAACGTTATCGGATCGGATCTGCCCGATTCATTTTCCAGAGAAGTTCTGGGGTCGACACATGTAAGCTGGGGTCGACACAATGTGCACGTTGGGTCGACGCAAAGCACTAATGGTCGACACAAAACACTAAGGGTCGACACAAATTATGAAAGGCCAAGCTTCTGTTTTGAACAGGGGTCGACACAAGACATATAGGTGGGTCGACACAAGACACTATGGGTCGACACAAAGCACTAAGGGTCGACACAAATTATGAAAGGCTAAGCTTCTGTCGTTTACAATAGTCGACACAAGACAATGTGGGTCGACACAACTCACAAGACACTATGGGTCGACACAAAGCACTAAGTGTCGACACAAATTATGAAAGACTAAGCTTCTGTTTTTAAATGTCGATTCGACGTTCGGATCGGATCGTCGTCAATCCGACTATGATCTGATCCGAGTAACGATCCGAACGTCGGATCTTAAATTGATTTTCCCCACCGACTACTTTTGTCTGATCCAATTCGATCCGATCCAATCCAATTGGATCGTCGGATTGGGTCGGATCCGCCCAGCCCTATCTAGAACTAGCCAAAGCCAAGCATGCGAGACAGTAGGCCAGCCTAATTAGCTTTACAACCCAGCTTTGTTTCCGAGTTAAATAGCCCAGGGCCTTTTAAGTGGACATAGTGATAGGCCGAACGCCTGACCCAATCAAACTAAAAAAAGCTTCAATTTTTTATAAATAGGCGAAAAAAGCATGAATTTTTAAAAAAAAACAAAAAAAGACTTTTGAACATTTGAAGGATGGTGCCAACGTGTGGTATAGACATCCAAGGGAGGGTGACATTGTCAAGTACAGAAGTCTGAAAGAGAGTGGTCTCATCCGATCGATTTTCTTTTAAAATTTTTGTTTTTATTTAATCTAGCTAAACAAATATTATTTGAATGACTTGAAATTTTTACCATGCATTTCCAACAATATAAGACAAATCTAAAAAGTTTCGAAAGTTTTTAATATTATACTATTTATTATATATATTTTTTAATGCAAATAACAAAAAAAAAATCACTTAAAAATTTGTACATCAATACAAATTTTTAAACTTTTTGTCACACATCTAAAATATTGTAAGACAATACTCTAAAAATTTATTGAATTTGTAATAATTTTAAGATTTATTATTTATCATATAGATAAAATATATTATTTACTACCTCGTAATAAAGTGAATGTAATTCATGAGAAGTTGTCAAATGTTCATCTTTGATTTTGTGTTAGATATTTATATGCAAATTTCAAACAAAGCTTTTGAAACAAAATCTGCAAAGATTTATTATGAAATTGACACATGACTATCAAAGCGGGTTTGAAAGAGTGATGATAACATTGTTCTGCCATAACACGTTGGCGGCTGAATATTTACATGTCATCCTTATAAAAATATAAGTAGCACATGCTTTTTTCTCGAATCCAAAATATGATATGAGTTTGAATAATCTCAACGAATTATTCAACAACTTCATTCTTCCGGCTCGAGACAAATCTATAATAATAATGTAGAGATGATAAGAAAATTCATTATGATTTGTATTGTTAAAAGACACAAGAAGATGCTCCGATCAAATGACATTTTATGTCCGTGAATTAGTAAGAAATTAAAGATCAACAAATCGAAGAGTTAGAGTCCATTTTTTGCCGATAATGACATGTTCGATCTTTGAAGTGCTTAATGCAATTGTCAAAGTTGAGATCCAACATGGATCTCATGTGTACATTTGATTTCAAGAATGTAGTTTACGCAAGCGCTCATAGACAACTACATTGGTCGATTCTATCAAGAAATGTATCTGAGTATGCATTCATACTATATTGCAACGATTGTTGATCAAAACATGTGGCTCGTCGTGCGTAGAGTTTAGACCTTAATGCCTCCAAAGATAAGATGTATACCGAGTCGACCTAAGAAAAAAAAATCAAAGATGTGGATTAGCCCCAACGTAATAGCACTTTACTTATTTGGTAAACCAAAACGGTCCATTGTGACACGTATAGTAAGAGATGACACAGATTAGACGAGGATGATGAAGGGAATCATGATATTCAACATTATCTCACAAAGATCACAAACTAACGAATCTGCCTCAATGTCCCCAAAACCAAGACCTTGCTCTGGTGACTAACATTGCCCAAATGGACATCAAAAAATGATTGTATGCGATGGAAATGATTGTAAGCCCATATTTCATGACGGTACAATCACTTACGAAAGAACAAAAATACAGTCAACAAACAAAAAGAAGTACAACTATAACCAATTGATGACATTCAAGTAGGCTCGAGCGAGCTCAATCAGAAATCGTTCGGCTAGTTAAGTATATTGAGCTTATTGAGTCGAGTCTGTCAAGTTTTTTTTTTTTCCAAAAAGTGATGCTTGAGTAAACTGAGTCAAACGAGTCTAATTTTTTTTCTAATATATGTAACTTGTACATATTATTTCAAGAAGTTATTTTTGTTTGTATACGATTAAAAATGCAATAAACTTAGTAATGCATTTTGAATATATTAATAGAATAAATTATTCTAATTTTTAACGGACACTTTTTCATCCCGTTCTTTATTGACTTTAACTATGTCATATCAATTAGCTAATGCATTTTATCCATTAATAATGATAATCAAGTCAAAAGTTATTATGACTTGATGCACATTTTAATTTTTTCTAAGAATAACTTAAGTTAAATAAAAATAAAATTTTATTATTTCTCAGCACGTCGTTAAAATTTATCAAATTGACAATACTACTAATGAAATCAAAGGAAAATGTAATGATATATTGTCCATTGAAATTATGATAAAATTGAGTTTATCAATTAAAAACTTTAAAAGTTAAAGATATCATACATAAATGCCCTTATAATTCACAGGGTGTTTACCCTTAATTATACTAGTTTCATATTAATAAAATACCTCAAACTACGAGATTTTAGGAAAACATAATTATTGGGAATTGGTTTATTTAATTTAAACTACGGCAACAGCTTTTTTGCAGCTTTTGATACCACAAACTTAATTAATTTTAAAAACTAGCAGAGAAAAATTTTAAAAAAAAGCACTTGAAACTTACACCATCTCGCCTCTCGGTAAGAAATCAGTCCCCATCCCAACTAGATGTAAAATATTTACTAAGATTGGCAGTCGAAAATTACCCATATAAAACCAGGTAGATTAAAAACCGAAAAAAGAAAAGGAGATCATACCAGCCAAAGATAACGAAGAGAAAGTTATGTACATTTTTCTGAGTCTTCTCCGTTCAGATCTTATTGTCCTTGTCTAAAGAACTCTAAGCTGGGCAAGGAAAGCAGCACAAAGATCCAAGCGCAGAAACTGAGGGCCTTGAACTCTCTGCAGATCAAGAAGATACTTCTCCTCCCTCGTCTTGTAAAGCTATACATATATAGAACAAAATCACGAAAATCAGACTGGGCTCAGCTATGAATTTGATTTACGAGTAGATCAAACCAGAGCGACTCCACTTCTACCCGATTCACGAGTTTAAATTACAGATTAAAAAATTATCGAAAACAAACAAGCAAATACCTGTACTTCAAACTTGACGACATTTGGAGATTTACAAACCCCGTCATTTTCAATGATGGCTGAATCCCCGTGTACACGATCATTCACCATGGTTTCATGATGATCCTGAATGCCAGGTACCCACCTACATTTCATGTTGTAATGTCCAATCTTCTTCCACCCAACATTGAGTACTTAAAGGGCCTTGAGAACTTCCATCATTATTTCACGAGGATGAGGTTTTGACTGTCAAAATTAGGGCGAAATATGAACATCCCATACTAACTATCATGCAAAAAGAACTTACAACACAACCACAGGAAGAAAACCTGTAATCCAAGTGCCCATTTACGCTCTAGGGGATATTGCGGTCTCAGGCCCATCCCTAGATAATCCACAAATCCAGGAAGACGATGTCCAACAGTGGAAACTTGGCATCACTCGGATGCATGGAGTGGAAGTCAGATTCCTACATAATAATTTTGTATTTAGTAAAAGTTCACAACATCAAGAAAATCTCCGGTAAAAAACATTTCAATGGCTTCATTACATAAAGATTCTGAATGATGAACTACTACATATAACACAGAAAAATCAATGGTTAATTTCTCAACAAGATGACTAGAAGATTGCATTTATATTAAAAAAATTGGAGAGGCAAACAAACGCACCATTGTTTCCTGAAACTCATCAACAAGATAGCCACTAGAGACGCGGAACCGATTATCCAGCAACAAATAATATGTGACCGTGGCCTGATTCATGCCACAACTGAAAGTAATTAGACAAAGTTTATAAAGTCAAGCAGAAAGTAGCTATAATCATACTCACCTCATTTTGAATTCTGTTATGAAGAGACTCCAAAAGCTGGTTTCTGTCAAATCCCATTTTCACCACTTCTTGCAGAATGTCTTCATCAATCTACAAGTTTCAAGGATTCTTAACACCAAACAAGCAAATAATACACAAATATAGTAAGCAGTCAGTCAAAGCTGTATGCAATGTGATCCACAGCACTGTGTAGGGGAGTCTTTTAATTTGTACATGCAAACATATGCAAAGTGAGTGTATGCATGTCGCTCAAGGACATGAGAGAGAACAAACTACGCCATAAATCCAAAGCTCAAAGACTTCCCAAGTATAAAATATTTGCAAATTTGAAAATTAGTTAAAACCAGAGCAGCAAGTTGTCTCATTGTCCTGACAGATTTCTCTCAGGACTATACCAAAAAGGTAATAAAATATGATAAATAAGTCTGCGCTAACAAGTGAAAATCAAATGAAGCATTAGAACAATGCTCAGCTACACATCTTATCATAAGAATTTTAAGAAAAAAAAAACAAGAAAACCACACTTTTTTAGCTTGTTGCATTGTATCAGGGGGAGGCACTGCTAAATAGCGCGCAAGATGGGCCTGAAACCAAAGATGCTGGCGAATCTCAGGTATGGTCATACGCTTTGTAGGGTCTACCACGAGCATTCTTGGGATCAAATCTCTAGCACCAGGATATCCCACCCTAAATGTCAAGGGAAACAATTTATATATGCAACCTTTATTTTCTTCGATGTAATCCTATAATTAATTATTTTGAACAAGAGTCAATCTCATAAAATTACATTAAAAGACTCAATATATTTCTGACTGAGAAAAAGAAGGCAACAATCTAACAACAAAAAACATAATACACAATTCGTTATCAGAGCACTGAATAGTAAAAATTAAAAAAAAAAACTGAAAGATGTAAGGCTCCAAAATAGAGATCGCAAGCAAATCAAATACAATGTGGATCAATTCCAACTTTCCACGTTCAAAGGCTTAAACTATTAGTAGGAAAAAAGAATGTATAATAAGATTGATAAGTTCATTAAGGAACACTAGATCTAGTACTTAACATAAAAGTCAACCATTGCAGTAAAAAAGACCCAATGTAAATAGTTAAAGTTACCTTTATTTTCTTAAAAAGGTTGGGTATGTTTTCATCATCAAATGGAAGTGTACCACATAGAAGAGCATATAATATAACACCACAGCTCCAGACATCTACTTCAGGTCCAGCATATAGTTTACCGGAAATGACCTGGTACAATGACAGATTTTTTAATCAAGAAACATCATAACTAAAGTAGAAAATAACGTAGGTTTTCAGAAGAATTCACTCTATATACCTCAGGAGCAGCATAATTGGGACTTCCACAACTCGTCTTCAGAAAATGACCATCACGCATTATATTGCTCAACCCAAAGTCTGCAATCTTTACATTGCGCTTGGAATCCAAAAGGAGATTCTCAGGTTTTAAGTCTCTATGAACTACCCTATTCCTGTGGCAGTACTCCACCCCAGATATTATCTGCCCAAAAAAGAGGAGAAATTAGCTATTTGAGCACTATGAACAGGGAGAGAGAGCCAATCTAAATAAAAAATCATACTTGTTGGAAAAGAGTACGAGCTTCATCTTCCTGCAACCGACCCTTCTCCACAATATAATCAAAGAGCTCCCCACACTTCACATACTCCATCACAACAAAAATGTCAGCTGGAGTCTCGATAACCTCATAGAGTCTTATTATGTGAGGATGCATAAACAATCTCAGTATCTTGATTTCCCTTCTCACTTCAGTAAATGAGAGAACATTTAACAAACTTTACAAAACCAAAATCAGAAACATCACAACAGAACAATTACACCGCAAATTACATCTCATGGAGAAAAGATGAAAAGCAAATATTCTGTTATATTTAATAAAAAACCAAACAGCCTTGCTCTAAATCTGAATGAATACAATCTAAAATCTTCATATCTTTTTCACCTATTGACATTGTAGCTCAAAAGAGAAAATCGATCCTTAATATTAACTACGGCATAATATACAAATTTAGAGTCAATCTAATACGGAGAGCATAATGCTTACTAAAACAATATTCATTAAAATAATGGGATCCTTAATGTTAACTACATCATAATATACAAATTCAGAGCCAATCTAATACAGAGAGCATTGTGCTTACTAAAACAATATTCATTAAAATAATGGTTCCCCTAATTTCTGAAAAATCCAACTACGTCGTTTAAGAGTGTAACACAGACCTTTCTCTTCCATATCCAAGTTCTTTATCTTTTTACGATTGAGGATCTTGATAGCGACCTTATGACCCGTCAAAACATTCTCTGCAATTTTGACCTTACCAAATGAACCAATTCCAAGAGTCTTCCCAAGTTTGTAGTTGGGAAGATATGCATCCGCGCTACTAGCTCCTCGTAAACTCGGCCCATCCATTTGACTGTATATGATTAAGCAGAAACATTATAAACTTGACAATGTTACCGCATGTGGAATATTATAAAATAAATTAATGTAGAGTACATACTTCCAAACGATCCAAAAGACAATTGCGTGATCGTAGAATTATCAAGAAAAAAACTCTACACCAGTTTACTGATTTACATTAAGGAAAAAAAAACACGAAACAAGATAAAGAATGAGAATCAAATTCAAAAATGTCGAGCAATTAACGATATTCCATTAGGTCAATACGTAAAACAGCTTATCAGCCACAATCAACGCTACTTTCAGTGATTTCCAAAACTTAGGCAAGCGAATGACATGACAAGATCTCGCTTCCTCGTAAATAAACTAACGAAAATCGCAGGTAGAATCAGATTCATGAAAAATCGCACGATTCGCAGCAACAGGTCAAGCAAAACGCAAGGTAACCACACAATCCACCAAAATGAGAAATTAAGCAGAAGCAAATGAAACTTTACCTTGACTAGAGCCGTTTACGCAAATCTCAAAAATCAGAAGCCAACACCGGGTCCAATTCACAGATGAAGAGTTTCCGATGAAATTAAATCTTCGGAACTCGATCGATATCGATTGGGGAGAAAAAGGAGAGAAATAGCAACGTGTGGACAGAACAAAGAAGGGAATAGAAATCGAGATGAGAGAGCAGGAACTATGGAGATGAATAGGAAGGAATAGAGCTAACTGTGACAAGAAGAAAAGGAATATTGACAGGTGGCAATCGATAATTGGGTAAAGATTGCTAAAGTAAGCTTAGCTGTGAATAACGTAGACCCTAGTTAGAAAACTATTTATTAAATCTCTCTATAAAGTAAACTAAAATCGAATATTTTATTTTTAAAATATAAAAAAGATAATAAAACTTCGGAACTCGTACGTCAATTTTTGTTAATTTTGCACACTTCCAAATAAATAAAAAAGATAATAAAAATTATATTTTTATTAACTTAGTTAACTTCATAAATAATAATAATTTTTACCATCGTGTAATCTTTTAAATTTATTATTATTATTTATTGATAATATGTTAACTACATTAATTAACATCGCTAAAATATAAAAATTATGGGAAATTCTAATGTTTCAATTGATGATTTTAAATTTTAAATTGTTTACTACAAGTACCCTCATAATTTATGACGTAACTTTATTTTTTCCATTAATAAATAATAAATGTTTATCAATTAGCATTAAAGGAGGATCTTGCAAATGTGTCATTCAACACTTTAAATGTTAATTGTTAACTTTCATGGAATATTAGCTTTTTTGTTTAAATTTCTTCGTCTGTACAAAGGATTTGAACATTGTTGGAAGCCCACCCAAAGTCTCTTCGAAGGTAGCTAACATAGCCGAGATAAGGAACCCAAAATTAACAATTGTAATGGTGTTGTTTTTACTTATTGTTGTTTTTACTTTTTTGTTTTTACTTATCGAAAGAGTCTAGTTAAATTCATGTTTCGCATCTCATATATTACGTGTTCTAATCTATCAGTCTTAGTCATCCATCTCTATCAGTCTTAATCATCAAGCATCTCTATCTTTTGAATATGATAGTTATTCATTTTTTTGCATATGTTAAGTATTAAACAAGTTCATATGCTATAGCATGAACTCCAATGATGGATTATGCATAGGCGACTCTAGCATTTGACTACAGGAAGATCCTAAACATCTGACCATAAGAAGGTCATGTCATGTCAGCATATGAAGAAGTCGGCGTCTGATCCAAAATAAGTGGATTATCATGACGTAAAAGATCAATGTTTAGATCTAAGCTCATACGGCTGACTATTTCATCTCTCATGGTAACTCACTTACCGCCAAACTCTATCAAACTTTTTCATCGAAGCTGAAGGTGATTAAAGATATCTTGCGGTTGGGGCCTCCGCATCTGCTGATCACAAAGAATCTAGAGGTTTTTTTTAACTCTTCTTATGAATATATGCTATGTAGAGGAAAATTAAATATCTATGGTTAAACATGATTTAAGTACGTGACAGTACATAATATACAAATTCATGAGTGTTATCAGCTCACAATACCCATTGCAGAGAAGAATAATATGAGATATCATGTTGTGCATAATTTGGGAGACAACTTTGAGTTCATTGGCTTTAGGTTTCACCAAAGTTTCAAGTCCGCTATCGGACTCCTAAATCGACTTAAAAATGCTCTAGACCCTCCTTTCTAAGTTTTCACCACCAAAATGCATTTTTTGTAAAAATAAAATAAAATTTTGACAAAGTTTCCACGATTAGAATACATTTTCTAGAAAAATGGGCGTATATATAATTTTAAGGGCCTCGTATGTCCAAATAGTGGACCATGCGTCCATATCATACTTCGTTCGAAAAAGGTGAGTGAGTCTGTTACGAACACATTAACTCTTCTTCCGACGTCCGTATCGAACACAGGATCCCCCTTCATACTCCGAAGAAGCTTAAAATAATTTTTTTAAAACTCATCTTTTTTGCTTATTTTACGAAAACTCAAGCGGAATATAATTTTTACCCTTTATATTTTCATAAAATTTATCATACAAATAAATACTTTTTGGCAATGACGTCTCTCCATAGAAGTATATATCAATAAATGAATCCAATCAAAGAAACGGACATAGGAATCAAACCCGATTCCAGGTTATGGTAATTGGAAAAAGAAGAAAAAAAAGAACACTACCTCAGGCCTCACCCAACAAATCACAACTTCCACTCACGCCTTCACACACCAACCACACAAATCACAGCCGGAAAAGAGCTTTCCGGACGACTCCGATGGCTAAAGCCACCGGAAGAAGAAGACGGGTAAACCCGTAAGTCGGCGTCGGAGCAGAGTTCTTCTCATTCAACGACGAAGATGACGGGGGAGGGGGTAAATTCTCAACCCGAACAGCCAGCTTCATACCTCCATAGCAGAAACCTTTGCCGCTGATGAAATAGTAGTGCCTGGTCACGTTGAGCGGGACGACGTCTCTTCCGGCGCCGGTGGTCCAACTATGGATCGGGTGATCGGAATTGCAGGACTCGTAGTCCGTCTCGTTCACCTCTAGAACATTCATTTGATTCCGGTCATAAACAAAGACTGCACAGCGAAAAAGTAAAGATCAAACAAGAGAAAATGTCAAAAAAGTTGATGCCATGACAGGCAATTACCCACTGTGTTTGAAACAGTTAGATCTATTTCCAAAGATGAACTGACTCGTGAGACAGCAAGATTTGACGAGTTGCTTTCTTCCTCCATGGAAAAAAGGAGACCTTTCTGCTTCACAGTTTTTAGAAACAGCATTTTCGTTTCTTCTCTCTTCTTGCATTAGCATATAGTTGTATCAAAATCAAGATCTGACAGCCATTGATGCCCAGAAAAAGGAAATGAAGCTTAGCTACTAAAAATCTAGCTAGTTACTGTTCGAATACAGCTTTGCAACTATAGACACAACTCAAACCCGTATGGTATATGGACATGACTTCAGCAAATAGCAGATCTGAGCTCAGTGAGATCAAATTTGAAGAAGTTCGGAGAGTTTAGCACCGAGTAGATCTGAGCTAAATACAGGCGAAAATGAAGAAGATGAGAAGAAGATGAAGAAAAGAGAAAGCTTACAGAGCCAGTCGCCATTGTAGAAGTGCTTATCTTGAGCCCAGATAGTGTAGTTAACACCGGTGGTCCAACCCATGTTACTCCCCACAGTCCACCGAGTCCCTGCAACTTCCGGCACCATCATCCCAAAAACACAGATGGCCACTGCAATCGCCACCATTGTCGGCGGCGAGTTTCTGAACAGAAGCTCCATTGCTGTCTTCCCCGAGCTCTTCGAAAGAAAACAGAGTTCTCTCCTAGGGTAAGTTCCCTCTAGCTTGAGCTGGCCTTTAAAGAGCAGGTTCCATTCTGGATCCACAACTGATAATCATTATTATAATCGAAAATAATCTGCTTCTGGGTGAACATGAACTTCCAAATTAACTTTATTCTTTTTCGCATTAACTTTGAACGTGTTCGGCTAACTTTTCTCTCTGTTCAAGAATCAAGAGTGTCGTGAGCTGGTGTTTGGTTCTGGGTCGTGGCAAACCAGAGAAATCAATGAACAAACCAACGTCAAAATTCAACTTCAAACTTCAACAACGTTCAGATTAAAATATTATTTAATAAAGTCTTGTTTTATATTAATAAAATTATTATGGTATAATTATATATAAGCAAAATAATGAATGCTCATAGCCTGCGGCTCTACCGGTAATTGCGGACCTTCTGGTACCAAAAAGCGAAATCTCTTGTTCTCAGGGCCCTCACATCTCAACCCCACAGTTTGTGATGAAGTTAAATCACGATGACTCAGCGCCCAAAGATAAGAAGTTTTTACCTGATATCCCAAGAGCTACCTCAACATTGGGGTAACAACTATCACACTTGGATAGTGCATACGTCGAACCTAGGCTCTTGTACCTCAATCTACCATCTCTGAGCCAACTGAGCTATGGCCGTGCGAGTAGAAGATGAATCTCTTCTTCCCAATCTATTAAACTTCTTTTGGTTTTTTTTGCATAAGCTAGCAGATATTCACGAGATCATCGACCGTCTTGTCCATGATCTCTCTTCTTCTTTCTCTCATCCAACGTTCTCTACTGACATATTTCTCAATTCTCGTTAAATTTTTGCATAACTTCTGAACTTTAAACTTTAACCCACCTAAATTTATTCTTTAAGTCATGCTCAAAATATAAAATAAGTTTTATTATCTCAAACAATAGGAAATTGTGTATCTTTACTAGTATGAATGAGATCATCACAATTATTAACATATTATTGAACTTATTTTTATAGGCTAGTCATCACAATCTATTCCATTAAAAGAGTTTAATGTTTTTTGTTAGCATACTGTCGGTTGGACTAAGACTATGCTAGTTAAGAGCAAGATACTCGTTGATAACTCATTATTAGTATCTACCCTTGGACGATATAAGACTATACACTTTCACCCTTGGTCACAGACCGCGGTCGTACATAATGTCACAACTCTTAGATCATAAGTAGGGTGGCTAAGTGGTCCGAGTGAACATTAAGTTGAACTTGCATCTTCATGATTAGTGTCATCAAAATGCATGCCAAGAAAAATATAGGAAGTGTTGTTTGTCCACGAGTTGACGTAGAAGCTGCCAAGCTGGTTTCGTTGAGCAATAAATACAGAGTTCCAAGTGTCATTGTTCAACCGCGTCCTCCTCTCGGGAGAAAGATGGAAGCTTCAATGAACCACTCATCTGCAAGTTGCAGGCTCAAAGCTCAGAGCTTCAAGTAGTACTTCTCTCGAAGCTTGCTGACTTCTGTACTTGTCTTCTCCTTCAGCCCAGAAAAGGGGGTGTTTTTATTTCTCTGTTTCTGAATAGGGTAGGCGTTGGATTGTGCTTGAGCTTCTGTTTGCTGGATGGGTATGGCGGATTTTAGGTCTGTAATTTCACAGCTTTAAGGAGAGCAAAACCTGATTGCTGCTGCGAAACAAATTGTCAGAGCTTTAGGTTCAAAAAAGAGTCTCTGTTGAGATACGAGGAATATTTTGTTAGATCTGAGCTGTCAGCTGTCCAGAATCACCATTGTTGACGAAGCTAAGGTGGAGGAAATAAAAGAGATTGAAGATCACCTCGACGAAGTTCAGAAGAAGATCATGAGCTGGGATGAAGATCAGCCATTGATATGGGACTCTGTTCCTCCATTTCTGAGTATCTCAGAGCAGTAGAAGAGGCTCAAATGTTGATCGAAAAGCTGGAGGGTTATTCCTTCAATGGCGATGGAGAGAAGACGGCGCACGACGTTCTTCAAATCGCCACGGCTAAGCTCGAAGAACAGTTTAAGATGATGCTTGTTGAGAATAGGCAGCCATACGAGCCTGAGCTCGTGTCTTTCCATTCCAGCGAAGAAAACACAATGGACGAGAGGTCGATCTTCTCTCCCGGCGATAGCCGGAGACAGCTTCAGTAGAAATGCCGACCAATTCATCATCAATTTAATCCATCCCGACGTCATTCCGGAGTTGAAGAACATCGTAAACACGATGTTCAAGTCGAATTATGATCACGAATGCATTCAATCATACACTAATTCACGAAGAGAAGCTTTAGAAGACACCCTCTTGATCCTTGACACGAAAAAATTGAGCATAGAAGAAGTGCCGAAAACAGAACGGGTTAGCTTGAATTCCAAGGTCTGGAAATGGGTCCGAGCTGTGAAGATCTTTGTTAGAGTCTAATCATCAAAGGCTTCGATCTTACAGCTTCTGAATTTTGGCGAAGCCATGTCTATTGGTCCCCACACGCCCAAAAAAGTATCTGCAATTCTCGACATGTACGAGGTTTTGAACGATCTTCTCCCGGACATTGATGGTTTATACACCAAAGAAGCCGGATCTTCGACAGAATCAAGTATCGTTAAGTACTGAAAATCTTAGGGGAATGCAAGAGCAACATTTCTTCAGTTTGAAAATGCCGTTGCTAAGAACAAGCCTCCACATCCTTTTGCCGGAGGGGGAATCCATCCTCTGACCAAATATGTTCTTGATTACCTTAGAATTCTCACAGACTACACTGAGATTCTAAACTCTCTAATCAAAGAAGATGAAACCGGAGATTCTCCGATCCAAACATCACCTGTGGCTCATCACTTCCTGTCAATTGCTTCAGTCCTGGATTCAAATCTTGAAGAAAAATCCAATCTTTACAGAGACAAAGCTTTGGAACATTGACTCCGGGAAACCAACTTCAATACCTGATTTTAGACCCAAAACTCAACTCAATAATTCTAAATTAATAATTAAATCAACGCTATTTTAAAGGATCTCTCATCTGGAATATATATTAGATAACTCCAACCAGTGTATTTATGAGAAGATTGGAGGGCAAATGCAATACCCACTCCAATTCAACCCAAAAGGCCTAGTCTTTGCCTTAAAGAAAGACTCTTGAAGGAAACTGGCGTTTTGCTACAACCACTAAACAACATGATAGAAAGAAACGGTCTACAATCAACATATATCCATCTCCTCCGAGAGAAAGAGAGCGCCGACCTTTTAGCTTCCAAGCAGCACAAAGAAATAAAAGCACCAAAACGAGAAATGCCGAATTGCAGACCCGTTTTGGTTCAAGCCAAGTGAAAACTAAACGTACTTGCCCCTCTGTCATGTGTGATTGAATTATTCACAACGCCCAGAATGGCTTTTGATTTGGCACAGCACCAGACTTGTTTAGAGATTCTTCATCGTCTTCATCATCTTCATCTTCATCTTCATCTTCCTCTCCATATTCCATTAGCTTGACTAATGTTTCTGCATAAAAAAAATATTTCAAGTCTGAACGAATTAGCTAAGAGACAGACAACACAAGAACTGCATTAGCCTGCAAATAGATAGTGTTGATGGTCTATAGCAGATGACAATGGAAGTTCAACAAATTTGTTTAAATAAATTTCGGCTTGACAGACCAGCATTATAAGTATTAATCAACAATCATTACCTGGAACTGTCTCTGATTCATTTGTTTTCAAAGAGGCTTTAGCCTCTGGGTCCTTTGCAGTAGGTCTTGATAACACAAACTTTGGAGGCACAGGAGGTGGTGGCATGCGACTTCTCACAGGTGGAGGTAGCATTTGTATAGACGAAGCTTGAGCCAACTTCCTAGGAGAACTAGTGATAGGTGCATTTTTCCCACTAGTACTTGTCGATACTTCTAGTGGCTTTAAGAATTCTGAATCCTGAAATGTATTGAAGGGGAATTTTAACTGGATATCATGACAAGTAAAACAAACATTTCATAAATAGCAAGATGTTTTGAAACATAACATTCATATTTGTCTTCATGTTTACGATTGAGTCCCGGAAAAATAACGTTTATGTTCAGGAAGGACACCAATATCTTTGCTACCTAAAGTAATCACAAGTTTGTATCATTTACATCATGTAACCTTATGAGTTACAGCGATAACTCTATGATGTCCACCATCATAGACATCACAAATATAGTGGTGAACGACGCAAATAATGTCATTTGAAAAGGAAGAATACAAATGTCAGAAAATCATCTCCACAAACTATCTTGATAAGAAATGCCCAGTACTTCTTGAATACCACTCCAAGTTCCTGAGGCATTTCATAGTGCTTATGATTAAATAATGAACGCGATCTATGATTTTTAGGCAGACAAGAAAGAACCAAATTGCAAATGAAATCTTGAAATGGCTCCAGTGCAGAGCTTTGATGCAAAGATCAATTCTCAAAACTCTTAGACCTGTGAAATTTTAATCAAAATGCAAACGAATGGTCCAACAGAGGGTCTGGTATCAGCAAGTTAGCTTCAAAGAGGGTCAAAGAAACTACCAGGAATATCAAATATTAAAGTCAATAAGATCATACATAATTCTACCAAAAAAATATAAATGTGTAGCTCAGAGTGACCAAACTATTGACATGAATAAAAGAATTGAGGTGCAAAACAGCATATATTGAAACTTTCATCATATTTAGCTTGAAAGATTCATGATAATCTCTAGACCAAAAAAAAAAATCAAAGTAACTGGCCCACTAACTCAACAAGAGAAGAAAATTGATATTCAACAAACCTTTCATTCACCAAAACTAAATTAATTAAAGATTCATTTGGCTATGATCCACTTTCTTGATAATATGAAATAAATTCACACTACAAGTACCTAAAAAGAAAAGAAAATCACAAGTTTGATCGCTGCAGCATTAAAGACTTCTTCATAAGCCACGCCAACATTTGAATACATACATAAGTTCAAGCAACTTCTTTCGAACTAACATATAAATCATAGGAGAAAAAAACATAAACATCGTTTTTTCTGAATTTTTTTATAATCTTCAAAGGAAAATAACAACCTCCCACATCATGTTGTGATACAGAGAATTATCATTAGATATGTAAAAATACCTGACTGACTTCAAAGGAATCTTTTAATGTAGTTGGTAATTCCTGGAACTTCCGCTTTTGTCTGGCTCTTTTCTCATCTGTACTTGAGCAAATGCTAGACTTAGAAATGGTTGGTGTTGTCATTGAATAAGTCATAGAAGTGCTACTAGATGACGACTGCCTAAGGGCTTGAGCGACTTGTTGCAAAGCTGTGGCTTGAGGATATATCCCACCATAACCATTGTAGCTTGTTCCCCCAGATACAATGGGTTGAGGATAGCTCATCCCAGCTTGTGACAATGGAGAGACTAATAGGTTCCCAGATTGTGAAATGATAGTATCAACCCCAATTTTGTGTGCAACTCCAGGGTCCACTGTAGCAGAAGTAAAAACAGAAGCTGAAGAATAAATCGAACCATTCCCAGAACTTTGAATGCCAGCTAACAACTGTTGTGGAGGAGGCACGGCGCTGTACCGTGGCTGGGGCTGTGGCAGCGGAACAGCACCATAAACCTGCTGTGGGGGTTGAACAGCACTAAAAACCTTATATGATGAAACCCTAAGAGGGAAAAATTTCCATGTTATATCTTAAAACAAACAAAATTCAATTGTATATATTAAATGGCTCAATTGCAACCTAGAATATAATCTGCAATAGAATAAGTAATAAACGGATGATCTTAATTACAGGACAAACAAAAGTTGAAACTTTACTTCTTGGATAAGACAAGAATATTAATTTACAATGAATGGCATGGGAGTTTCTAAACAGGAAAAGAAAATACCATTAGCATTTCATCTTATGCAGACTATGCCATTGTATTCCACATTAATATGAGACAATTACATGAACGAGTGGAATCATATATTGGAAAATCGCTTTCATCCTAAGTGAGAATGTATTCAGGTCGTATGTAAGATTACAGCTTTGAGAAGTACCTTGATACACCACACTCTTTACTAATTGTATCCATAAGATTTTCAGCCAAACATTTTGCATCTTCGAGACTTTTTAAATTATTACACGACAAAAACAAATGCAATGGCTCCTGTCCACCTGAAAGAAAAAAAAAACAAGGTTAGAGCCAAATTAAATATAAAGTATGATATGCTATCTTAAAAGGAATTACCTTCACTGTGAGAGTCTCCATAATTTCCTGAATCATTTCCTTTCAGCAACACTGTTGCTCCTGTTTCATTCATAATGTGATTCATATACTGGTCCTGCATGTACAAAACCGAACCACCACCAACAACAAAAACAATCTCTCCCAATTGAATGGAGATGTCAGAAAAAGCTTCAACCATTAGAATCTCTCATCTTTATCAGGTGCAATAGAAAAATAATTAAAAAAAAACTAAAGCAGCAATCAAATATATAATAGATGGTATCATTGTAAGCAACAGGAAGTATGCACTAGAATAATAGTGAACAATATCAGTAGTGATATATACCACAACAACACACAAAGATCTCTTAACGTATAGCCAATTAAGTTTCAGTCATCATAACTAGTTCACGAACTCGTTATCAATGTCCATAAAATTGAACTGCATGGATGACTATATATTCCAAAGAAAAAATTCTTCCCTGATAATTTAGTTGATAGAATGCCAATCAACACTACTAATATGATACTATGATCATTTACTGTATAGATTTTAGGGATGATAAGTTAGATTAAAAGACTAGCTTTATAAAGCTTGTTGGTTTACCAAAGTTTTGCCTATAAACAGAATACAATGCAGGTATTAAACAAGTAAAATAAGTGCCACAATAGTTAATTTAGATTTGGTTGTTTCCCAATCAAGTTACCTTCTTAAACACGTTTGGCATAAATATAAGTTCATACCATTTTCTAAGCATAAGGAAGAAAGTTTCTAGGACAAGCAAATTTTTAATGTAGTACATCTCAGACTCCGTCATTGACCAAGAAAGATGGCATCTTAGTGTAGCTAGCGCAAAAACGGTGCTTAACATTAATTAAAGAACCATGTAATCCATCAAACAAGAACCAACAACAAGTGTCATCTTTTGGCTGGACATCCTAATTGTTTTGTATGTAATGACAATCAATCATGATAGCAATGGAAGTGGAAGAGGAAACTAAAAAGAACTCACATTTGGCCCACGTATTCGAGAGGTAATATTAAGAGAAGGGTCAGCATCAAATCCTAAGTAAATACACGAGCTATGTGTCTCCCCAACCTAATTAGTTTGCAAATTTAAAACATGTTATTTATACCACCTATAAAAAATACAGGATATAAATGGAAAATTTCTTCACCCCATAGCTCAAAGGAAAAGAAGTAGAAGACACCTGACTCTGTTGCAGCATTTCTTCTACCATGGCAGCTGCTCGATCAACTGCTAAAATCTTTTCTGTCATTTCTTTCAACTGCAAAAGAGTAAATGAAATGATATTCATTTTTCTAAAAATATCACATAGAGTTAATAAAGCTTACATGCATCCCAGCGGAGATGTGAAGATACAATGGCTTTTCACCATCAGGTAGGGCATCTGGAGGACGATACTTGCCTCTGAAAGAAAAGATAATATTGATTAAATGGATCACAAACAACTGACATATATGATCTACAACAAAGGAAACTATGTCCAAACCTGGTTATTACAACAGCACCAGTACATTTTTGAATCTGAAATAAAGAATGATATCATAACTGAACTTAACGTAGGGTTTTGAGACCCAACTCATATAAATGACAACAAAATTAAATGATATCTAAGAAACATATACCTCATCTTGAGTCTGACGCTTTGTAAGCTTGTACCGAACAGCAGATTCTGCATCATTTATGACGATTTCTCTTGCTATTAACTCCTCTTGAATCTTGAGCTATTAAAAAAACAATAATTTCGTGATAATGAAACAGATCTAAGCATCCTAAAACTATGGTAGCAAAAGTAATGTCAACACAAAGTTTTTACAGTAGTAAAGAATGAATGTGTTGACAAACTTAATGCAAGACAAATGCAAATTCTCTTATAGTTTCATTCTGTAACTTGAGTCACGATTCATTCTTGAAGTGTCCTATTTCTGTCTTTAGGATATGTAAACTAAAAAGAAAAGGATACTTTTTGAAAAAAGAAAAAACTGAACTTGAGAAATAAAGTTCAAAGAAAACAGAATAAACAAGGTTTTACATTTAATTTTAGTTTTAACATGTTTGTTCTTTCCGTTTTGAGATGGGAAAAATAAGAATCCCCATCGACCACTGAACAATTTTCTTTCCTTCTTCTATAGGTTTAGGTGGATTTTATATATAAGCAATCATATTCTAATTTGAAGTGATAAAAAAAGAATTTGATATGGAGACTAGAATATTAACCAAAATATCTATCAATTTAGAAAAAAATTTATTGAATTATGGTATAATGGAAATTCTGATAGAAATAATAACTTTATTATTATATTAAAACATATTATTAGATATTTGTTAAATTATAGAATTTATTTCCCCAATACTGAACAATACCTAATTAAATAAGTTTCCTAAATCATAATAGAAATTCTTTACACAATAATACCTTTAACAATTAATACAAAGCTATACAAATATTTCGATCTATTTTTTTAGTGTGATACTTAGACATAATACTAAAATTGTAGGCGATACAAATACACAATTTTTTTACTTAATTTTTTTTATCTCTCTTTATCGCAACTAACCCACAGATTTTCAAATTAAAGCAAGCTTTTCATTGATTTAACATTATTCCATTACAAATAAACATTTTTCATTGTGGCAACCAAGAAAATATGTGTATACGCTAGTTGATGAAGGAATCCACAACTACCCCAAATATTATAGCAGTCATTAAGCTTCAGGGTCTATTAGACAAACTTGCTTTGGAAATTTCATGTTTATGTTTGACCTAATTCACAACATGCTAATTAACCCATGTTAGTAGTCAAGCCAGAAATTGTACACCATCGTAATATAAATTAATAGAGAATAAAAGCTACATGATTCTCACGGTAATCCAGTGTACTTACTTTTGATAAAACATCAGGTGTATGTTGCTGCGACAGTGAAGCAAGCTTTACAGGAAATGAGAATTTTGGGTCGGTGATAGGAATTGGAGCTACAGCACCAACAGAAATACCATCCAGCGGTGTGGTGTTCCCCACTTGATGGACACCAGGTACTGTCATAATGGCCGAAACCAAGGACTCAGCAGGTTGATCCCACTTTCTTCTCTTTCTGCAAGTGCAAGTCAGTTCAGCAATAAGCATACTTAAAATGAAACATTTGCAAGGCAGGAAGTGGATAAACTGATCACCAAGGCGATGAGACACATGTGCCCAAAGCACTATTCCTTTTTTAGTTAACTTGCTCTAGATAAATGCGCAATATTCCTTTTTTAGTTAATTTGCTCTAGATAAATGCAAGAATCTCAACGCGCTACAAGAACTGAGTTGTGTCAAATTTAAACTCCAAACTTGTAAAATCCTACAAAATTCAAGTTCGAACCAAGCAGAGACAATAAAGAGGGTGTAAAGATGCAGTCATTTAAGCATCCATCCCAATTAAAATTATTAAGAACGCCCTAGAAAATGAACTTAAAAAAGAAATTCAAACAAAAACAGAGGATGTTAAAATTACACAGTTTCATAATAATTTTTTAGTCGGAAGAAAATTGAGGCGGCGGTGTGAGTACCTCTGCCTTGGTTGAGATGAAGCATCCGTGTTGGGTAAGGTAGAGTTATCAGACGAAGCCCTGTCAACGCCGCCTTCTTCCGACATTTCGCCTATATCCTGCGGCAATGATTAAACCCTATCGTAAACCAAAAAGCGAATAATCGAAACGCAAGATGAAATTGTTTGGCGACTTTCTAGACGAAATTGAAGAATTGCCGAAGAAAAATTTAGGGATTAGGGATAGAAGCCGGCCCTTGAATTATATATGGAAAAAGAGGAAGACGAAGCAAAAAACTAAGGAAAGAAGAAAGGGGCATTCCGAGAATTGAACTCGGGACCTCTCGCACCCTAAGCGAGAATCATACCACTAGACCAAATGCCCTTGTTGTTTTCAAGTTTAACAAATAAAATTATTAATAATATTGTTTTAAAGAAAAGTTTAGATTTGGAACTTATCAAGTTTTGTTCTTAGTTCTGTTTCAGTCAGAAACGGATTACTCTACTTCCATGGTTGCCATTGTTAAGACTCTGCAGCCTCTACATTTGAGTGCCCGCAGGAGATTCAAACACTCAGGTCATTAATATTAAACTAAAATGGCGCTGTTTCTTCCTCATCAGTTTTTTAAATCCACCTCCTCCCTCGATCTTCGTTCCGCTGTATTCTGCCTGGCCTTTGGCAGCCAGCAGTGGGGTGTTTCGTGAGCCATGGCGGATAGAACTCTGCGAATAATGAAAGTGGAAAGAGTGGGCATCAATGGAGTCACCCAACGAGGATTATATTCTGGTGTGGTGTTATTTGTTAATTTATTTGGATCATGACGATTGAAAATGGCTCTAGTTGCCGAAGTAATGCTCTTAAGATGTGAAGAAAAAATTGAAATTAGCATATAAAAAAAGAAAAAAAAAACTCCTGAAAAATTGGCTTTTGCACATGGGATTTCCCATCTTTGGTGGGTGCAGCCAAAGAACGGGAAAGCTTTGTCAGAATTATCACAGCCACAGCCGGACATGAAATGCACTAATGCAACTCACCCATTCTCTGCCCCATCTCTCACACTGATTGCATGCCTCGGATTTGGAATCACGCCCATTCTCTGCATTTGTATTGATCCAGAAACAAAATCATGCTTCAGACTAGGTGTTTGATGTGTGATTTTCCAGTTTTGTAGCGGGAAACGAAATGAAGCTTGTCGAAAAGTGAATGCGGATATTCAAACGATGCCCAAATTTTTCAAATCAGAAATCGCTTTTGCTGCGTAAAAACGTTCCCAGGATGCGTTCTCCATTTCCGTCCAACTAAACACAAATGCTCCTAAGTCTAACAAATGCGGAACCGATGTTTTTTTATACTATAGAACATCATTTTGTTTCTCTTCGGATCCATAGAAATTGATTAACCTCTGCAAAACTGTGACCTGAGTCTGCAAGAGAACGATATAATCCGCTGTTTCTCGAAACAACTCATCGGCTTCCCGAACCTCGCCATTGTCGCGGGACGGAATGATATTATTGAGAGCCTTCAACTTGGCTGAGACCTTCAACGAGCGCTTCTTTCCGCCATTGTTAGGGCATGCTCGAGCTTCAAAGATACCAGCGCGACGCCTTCTTCGTAAAGACATTCTACTGGCTCTTCTTCTAGCATCTTTCATCCAAATTGTTGACTGAGCGGGGCTCGAGCACATTCTCCGCTACGGTGAGAGAATGTGGAGAGAGAATGTGGAGAGAGAGATGGATGTCTTCTCCAACTATGAAGACGAATTAGGCGCTTAAGTAAAGACCAACTAAGTTATTACCTCTGGTATATCTTCATACTACGAAAATGCCATTTCTACTTTCTTAAAAAAACCCTTTCAACTATGATAATAATTTATGCAAAATGTTATTGAGAACTTGAAAATTTTTCTAGTTTTCAAATTTTTAATTTTTGAATTCTTCCTTGAGCAACCTCTCATTGTTGGTGTCTCGTAGTGACCTCACTTTAGTCATTCATGCATATTAGTGTTTCTACAAGTTTCAGTATAAGACTTTTTCGTCGATTATCTTATACGTGCCCACCTGCACTAAAATCAAACTCATATGATACAGTAGAAACAAAAGATATTAGTAAATTTAGTGTCATTTTAGAAATAATGGCAATTCCGTTAAGTTTGCAAAGAAGTAAAAAAGAGAAGGGAGAGAGAAGAGAGATAGGGGCTTGCTTAGGGGTTTCGGGTGTGTTGAATAGAGAGATTGAAAGAGCACATGGGGGAGCACATGGAGGTGGGGAGGGGGATACGGCCTGGCCCTGGGACGGCACAAGTCAGGGCAGCATGCAATCCAATGTACACCATGTTCTGCGCATTCCCTCCATCTTCTTCACGCAAACCTCATCTCTCTCTTTCCCCATCCAACTTCCCTCTCCTCAAATCTCGTTTAAGTGTACCCAAAACAAAATGCTAAAACTCGAGGAAATCAATGGAAAACGAGTTCATCCCGACTATAGACCGCATAATTCTAGGGTTTTTCCATTTTTAATTCTAGGGTTTTCGCCTATTATGCATAATATAAATGTTCAAAAGGCTTCATGTTGAAGCCATTTCCAATCCATGCATGTGGGACATGTGCCGGAAATCAATTACGAGACACAAATCGAAATATTAAAACATGACTAGCTTGTTTGTTCTGTTTTCTTTTAGGTGTCGACTACTTTATTGTGGTCTCTAAAATTATAGTTTGTCAAAATACAAGCATGGTTGATATTGTCGTCACGTTATGATACACTAGAGCAGGTCGATAAAAATGCTCATAGGCACTACGAACAAAAGTATACAACGAAAAAGAGGATTTATTTTTCCGGGAAATAATTAAAATGGTCTTTATCACACTATATGCGCCATGTGATGAATTATATTGCTTTCTTTTCTTTTCTTTTGCTTGTTCGAGTCGGTAGAAGGCGCCAAAATTGGCATGTCCAAATTGATACCCACTTGCTTATTCTAACACCAATAAAAGACACGCTATACAACATGTTATGCACATGTATATTTATTGGTCTTGTCGTGCAGTCCAACGTTGGTACGCTAATATAGATTGGGACTCACCTTAGATTAAATTTCTAGAATTAGAATAGTGAATTTAGTTGTGCATTGTCGTCATAGATTTCATGCTTGTGTAGCAAATCAACTTACTATTAATGTTAATTCAACAAAAGAGTTGAAACTACATAACATAAAACCAACCGGGTAATGCACAAGAACTGCCTTGAAACTTACCTATATAAAACTAGGTAGATTAAAAACTGAAAAAAGAAAAGGAGATTAAAGATATCAGCAAGTAGAACTTAATGGATATAATCTTTACATATTAAGTTATTCCAATTAAATTTTACATCTCCACTTCAATTTGATTTCTCGTTACTCCAATTAAAGTTCTTAACCTGTAGTAATCTTCTTGCTTGAGTGACTTGGTAAAGATATTAGATGCTTGATAATTAGTGTTTAAGTATTTCACTTGCACATCCTTTTTTTGTGATACACTCTCAAATATAATGATAACATTAGTCGATATGCTTACTTCAATCATGGAAGACTGGATTCTTGGCTAGTTTTATTGTCGATTTGTTGTCAGATAGATCTTTGTAAACTCCTCTTGTAGAATACTTAGCTCCATTAATAAGTTCTTTAGCCAGATTGAATGACAGACACATGAAGTAACAGCTACATACTCTGTCTCGCATGTCGAAAGAGTGACGATTCTTTACTTCTTTGACATCTATGTAAAAACAGTGTTTTCCAAAAAAAGATGAAACTAATTGTACTATTTCGATCATCTATATATCTACTTCAATTGCTATCGATGTATCTAACAAGTTTGTAATCATGAGAGATAGAATAGTATAGGTTATAGTTTATCGTACCTTTGAGATAGAAGAGTATTCTCTTTTTTGCCTTCATATGCGTTGTTGGTGGATTCTCCATAAATCGGCCAACAACTCCAACTGCATAAAGAATATTTGGTCTTGTGCAAGTTAGATATCGCAAGCTTCCGGCTAAACTCTTAAAAAAGGTTGGATCCAATTTTTCTCTTTGTTCTTGTTTTGATAACTTGGTTTTGCACTCCATTGGTGTGACAATTGGATTTGAGTCATCCATCTTATTCTTTTAAAGTATCTCCTTCGCGTAGTCTTCTTCTTGAATAATTTGGATGTCATTTCAAACTCTTCCATCATCTGTTTCTTAAGCTCCTCGAACTTTTTTGGATTGCTGCCAGTGAATTTCAAGTCATCTACGTATAGACACACGATCAAAATGTCTTCATTTTGAACTTGATGTAGAGTGCATGCTCACATGGACACTTGATGAATCTTCTATCTTAAAGGTACTTATCAATTCCAGCATTTCATTCTCTCGAGCTTGCTTTAGAATCTGTACATATTCGAGGAAGAGAACAAATGGTTAGTTTCCTCCCTCATTCTATTAGCATGTCTAACTAATTTTTTTTTTTGTAATTAGTATAGTTTAGTTTAAATGAATCCATTACTAACAAATTAAGGTTATAGTTAATTTTGCAATTTAATTATTGGTATATAAAGAAACTTTAATATTAATAGACAAGTCCGGCATGTTACACATGAAATTTTAGTCATCCAATTACAACAATGTTTTTACTTGAACTCCTTATTACAAAACCACATTGTCTACTAAGTCAAGATTCACTAATTAAGTTATATTCGGCCTAGAGATTGCAGGAAGAATACAAGCATTATTAACAAATGGTGTTTTTGGATGAATAATTCTATAATTACATTATTAACCCATTTTATTATTGTATACACTGATAACATGAATTATGATTTAGACAATAAATATATTCAACCTAGAAATTCCGAGAAGAACACAAGCATTATTAACAAATGGTGTTTTCGGATGAATATTTCTATAATTAAATTATTAACTCATTTTTTTATTGCATACACCGATTACACGAATTATATTTTATACAATAAATATATTAAACAATTATTTAAATTTTTATTAATTTACTATAATTTAATTAATCAATCATAATTTGGATTGCTCTTGAAAAATTTTAAAAAAATATAATAAATATTGGATTGCTCTTTGAAAAATACTACCGAGATAACAGAAAATTCAATCCAATAATTTTACCAGGATTATCGAATCAAAATTCAGATTGACTTTTAGAACCGATAGTCTGTCATTCGGATACTGGTACATAATTCGACCTGACATGCCCTCCCTGCCTCTCCGCCCGCCCTCTGTTTGGATCGCTTCTCTGTCGAATTTCTTTTTCCAGGTCTTGTTCTATTAGCCTAGTTCTCCAACGTTTTGGTTGTATTTTACCATGCTTTGCTGCAGTTCTTTGCCTTGTTGATATTTCGGACGGAGGATTGAGCACTTCGTTCTCGTCACATGGTACTCCTTCGATTAATCGTTTGGTCGGCTTGACGGGTAATTGGTTCTTTTGATGAAAAATTTTCCTCTTCATGCGCTGGAGTTCTTTGAAGAGTTTTCTGTGGCTCACTGGGATTATTTTACTGATTCATTTCTTGCTTTTGACCGCTGTTTAAAATTATCTCGTGATTTTATGCTTTTAAACGAAAAAAACAATTGTGGCGTATTTTCAAGATTAGAAAATAATCTTGTCCTCACTACATATTTGGATTTGATCTGGAACGTGACCTTGATTGAAAATGTTTTCCTCTTCCAGAAAAGATTCTTTTTTATCCAAGCTTGGATGCAGTTGGAATTTTTGTACGCTGATCTTTTGTTGGTCATTCCCTTTTAGGCATGATTTCTTTGAGCGCACTAAAATTTCTTGTCAAAAATGTATTGGGGATTTTACAGATCATTAAGGACACGTGAGGTTCTTTGATGGATTATTGAGAATGTGTTCTATGGCGTGATCGGTAATTAGTTTGATGATGTCAAGATTAAAGCTAGTGTAGTAAGGAGTATAAAAGTACTTCTTTTTAGAGCACTTTCATGTTTTTGTACGACCTTTGTCATGTTGGGTGCGCTTGCATGACAGGTCAAGAAAGATGATTAATAAAATCATGAGTTTTCTTTGCAGGGGAGATGATACGGGCTTTTTTTTTGTCCGGCTCTTCCCCTGTTGTGTGTTCTCTCTCTCTCTCTCTCTCTCTTTCATTTTATTGCTTATCTTCTATTCTTGAATGTTTGATTGGTTTTGCATCTCTTAATTGGAAAATGTGCATTATGGACGAAAATGTGCTTCAGTTATCGTCTGTCGGAAATCTCTCGTTTTGTCATACGAGTTATGTTTTAGTGTTCGAAAGATCAATATGTTTTCAAATTTCTACCTCAAAACTTCACATGATGTCCATCAAATTCCATCTCACCTATCATACAACAAGGTTTCAAATTCAATATGTTTTAGTAAATCAGTTAATGTTTTCAATCTCAAACACATCTTTTTTGCTTCATCCAGAATCCATCCATCTATTCTTCCAAATCATGTCTTCAACTGCGACAATTTCAGTGATCTGTTTGGCATTGACAAATGCCTGGTTATATTTTTTCCACTCATTGCATCACAAATACTGTACTCTCTCAGTTATGCTTCAAGACCGGCTGATTTCACACTCCTGTAACATCGTCCGTCTAAACAAGCAAGATTTCTGAATTAAACCATTCGCTTGAGGTTGGAAGGTAGGAGTGCCTATTTGAAATTTTCGTTTTTCCTCTTAACATTTTAAGCTTTTACTTTTGTTATTTGCTTCATATCCGCGCTGCCCAAGGTGGTCATTATTGTTTTTGAAAACTTAGTTTTGCTTGGCTGACAATCTTGTTTGGGAGCTGATGTCAACTTATGTTCATACATATTTGTTCAAGCAATAGAAAGTATTGAATTAAAGACAGTTTCACAGCATTGTTGGCAACCTTGTAATGCATCTGGGGTTTTAGACTTCAATCATCTCCGTTCAAGCAACAGAAAGTCTAGAACAGCTATCCTTAAATTGGACGTAGGCCAGTTAATTTTTTCATGCTTCTCTCAGAGCTTCACTTATGAAACGCATGTGACTTCTTAATCAACATGAACGAAAGTGGCGATATCAAGATTAAAGTGTAAAGGTACCAGTTAGTGTACTTTCTTGTTGTTGTGTGGTTTTTTGCCTTTGCCATGATTGGTGTGCTCAGAATGTGCTCGAAATGAGAAAATACGGCCCTTTTTTTTAAGTCCAGCTCTTCCTTGTTGCGTGTATGCTCTTTCTCCCTTGTTTTTTTTTTTGATTTATTGTTTTCCATCTATTCTTGGATGTCTGATTGCCCTTGAATCCTTAAACAAGAAAAATGTGCTTTATGGATGATAAAGATATTCTCTTACGGATCTCTTTTTTTTTCTCTCAACCTTATAAATTTTCTGTTATGCCCTATAATCTATTATGTTTAAGGAATCAACACGTTTCCAACCTTGACACTCTCAATTAATGTACATCCACACCATCGAAACCGTCTCATTTGGATCGGGATTATTAGTTTGCTTCTTCTGGAGTTTCTTATCAAGTCAAAGCATGTTTTGACTGTAAATTCTAAGTGTAATGAATGTTTTCAAGGACAAAGTCCTGATTGCTTATGGCATGCTCATTCCATCGTAAACCCATTTGTATTCTTGCAAAAGGTTTTCAAGATTTTGCTTTTTCGACACATCTTTGGTCTAACTAGAGACTAACCAAAATTTCACTGCATCTCTTAACATTTTAGCAATAGCTTTTATACACTGTTCCTTTAGAATTCAGCGATCTTTCAGTTTTTGTTTCAGGGTCTCCAAAGATCTCGTTCTTCCAAAAATCAGAGGCAGATTCAGTTTGTTAGAGCAGAGAATTGTTGATCATGGAGAAGTGTCCTTGGAAGTTGAGGATGAACCACAGCCATCACTCACCAAGAAACTCTACTGCAGTACATCATAGTTCATTGACGATCAGAGTTCATAATTTAACTTGTTCATTTTGACGTTAAAACTAGGAATACATATATTGAATATAGAAATACATATATTGAATATAATTCTTTTCTTCCAATTATATGTTTTCAAATTGAAGTGTATGGTTTTATGTTTTAAAGATGACGATGAAGGCAGGATGATGTTTTTTGTATAGTTATAAATTTCTGTGATATGGACGGCCTTGTGAGGGCTCGATATGTTTTTGTGTTTGTCAGTGTCAGTTAAAAATACTTCAAACTTGATGATAAAAACAACGGTATCACAATAGGAAAAGAAAACCAGCAATCCATTAGTAACGAAAAGGGTTTTAGAATTTCAGGCAGCTAAGCTTCACCTTGATCCAACGAACAAGAGAGGAGAGCCGACCACGACGACGATCGGGGTGTGTTCTCGGGGAGGGTTTCCCATTTTTGCTATTTGCGTCCATCGTAACAAAGTAAATACTTTTAATTTGTGATTTACGGGTTTGATTGTTGAGTAGTCTATAAGGAAGACAACCCAAAGCGACATTTGGATCGAGTTGGTTTGATTAAAAATTAATTTTTTATACATAAGTCGGTTTTAATTATTGATGAACAAGTTCATATCAGGTTTTAGACTTAATTATAATAAATCTTCATTTTTGTATGTAAAGTTATTGTAGTGTTGATCTAACTAAATATTTATTTTTTTGAATTTATATGTATTTATGTAAGGCAGTATATTATTATTAATAAATTCTTTTTAATATGGTTAGAAAATAAATAAATTCAAGTAAAAAATAAATTTGTTAGCTAAACCAAACGAGCGGGTCTGGTAGGTCGGATTAGCGAGCCTCGAAGCAAAAATGTAAATAAACCCATAATTTGAGGGTTGATTTGATAATTAAAAAGGTTTAGTTATTAATTTCTAAATCTACACGTAATTAATTAAAAAAAATAGAAATAAAAACTGTCTTCTACCGGAAGACTCGCACGGAAGTAGCAGATCCTAAAAGAAGAAAAATGGAAGAGGAAGACAACAGAGAAGTGAACAGTCTCCTAGACTCGATTTTCACCATACTTCTCTCACTAAAATTCTGACTCTCTTTTCATTTCCCCAAACCTCTTATTCCCCGCCATTTGTTTTCCAATTCGCTCCCTCTCCCCCTCTTCTAGGGCTCCAATTTCTACTGCAGATCCCCTTCGATTTCCCCCTTCTTCTCTTCCAGGACGGTCCACCCACAGCCCCTCGCTTTTCAGCTACTCCACTTGCCGTCTTCAGCAGTAAATGAGTTATCCGGCCAGCTATGGTTCCGCTCCCGCTTCCGCCTCCTCCTTGGATTGGAGTCAACGCGGCATCGGTCTCTCCAACACGATACATTCAGAGATTGCGCCTTTCCTTCCTCTTCCTTCACTTCCCGTGTTCTGTGGTGCGTCCGATCCCATTCTCAGGCTAGTCGACGAGCAGAGTGGGAGTGGTGCTTCCACCGACCAAATCCTTGCTCATTCTAGAAAGATAGCTGATCTACTTCGAGAAACCGATGTTTCTTACTTGTAAGTGCTTTGAATTTTGATCTCCGAAGTTGTTCGAACTAGTTAGAAGCGTTGTTTTTCAGTTCTTTCTGCTTAGTTTATCTTCAGTTCTTACTCGCTGTAGCATGAGTAACGAGATGGAGGAGCGAATTTCAATTGCTCGAAGTTTGCCGTTGGAAGTTAATTTTGTAGTTTTTCTGATCTCGTCGGCTTTGTACCCTAGTTTCTGATTCTGTTTTTACATGAAGTTATTGCTATTATTGATTGAGTTTCTTCCATTTTTGGTACTGTATACATTCCATGTTAAGCACTTTTGGATTTTTTTTTCTCTATGGTTGCTTATTTTTTGTTATAAAAATTTGATACCATACTTTGTTGTTCAATGTCTTTTTGAATTTTTAAAAATAGCTTTCTAATAAGTAATATAGGACACAATAATACGCCTTTTCTTTCAAATATTGTGTTTTATATATTCTTTCTCACTTCAGAGATGAAGTCCTATCACAGATGCAATTACAAACCAATTGAATTGCAGCAATTTTAAATAATCAGTATTGCAATCTACTTAGATAGAAATGTTTGACCTGCTTGCAATAAATAGTTAAAATTCAAAAGGGCTTGGTGTGCATTTAATGCTATATTATTATTTTTAGTTGAAACCAAAACAATGCAGGAGCATATGATGCTATATTACTCTCTCTAGTTGAAGCCTGACGCAGTTTAATATTTTTGTTCAGCAAATGCTTGCAATACTTTGTTATTTGATGCACTTGTTTTTCATAGGCAATGAAAATACAATTTTCTTACATAGTATTCTGACTGCTTATTTTAATTGTCATTTTCATTTACAGGAATCTCAGAGATGATGCTAGGGTTGATTCACTCGGCTTTGGGGAGCCTTTTGAACTTTATGATGAAGTTCTTCGATGTGATCCTCACGCCTTTGAATGTAGTACTCCAGGTAGACAATGTCTTCAATGCTTCCATGATTTATAATGCTTTTTTGATAGGGAATTAGCACAGCTAAAATAATAAAAATTAACATGCTAATTTCATACATTCTTTGTCAGTGTCTTGAGAGGGATATTGAAATGGAATTTATGATGAAATCTCATGGTAAATTTATTATGATGCTTTACTGCATCTTTGAATTCCCTTTCTGTATAACAATGCATTCTAGATAGACTAAAATTTAAAGTCCAATTTTTCAGTTAAGTGCTCATATTTGTTTCTCATGCCTTTATCCATTGAATCAGAGATTATGAGTTTGTTTCTTGTTGCTCTAGGAGCTTGGAGTTTGTTATATTTAGTACAGGCGTGTCTAGTAAGAACAGTAGGATGTGTCTGGCTAGGATTTGCTAGATGTATACTTACTGGAAGTAACGCACAGTTTTTCTGTTTGTTCATTGTAATAATCATTGCTTTGCACTTTTTATCTAATAATGTTGTGCTCTCTTTTTTATTACCTTGTAATTCAGTTTGTTTCTGTGGCGTAATGCGTTCTGCGTTTGAAGTGAGTTTGTTATATATATCACGAGTTTGTCTATTAAAGAATTTTAGGAGTTCTTTACATGTCTTAGGGGCTAGGGTTTGCTAGTTGTATATATTCCTACAGTAATGTGAGTGTAGTATGCGTTTGTTTCATTGTGCTAATCCATGTTTGACATTTTATCTACTAATGTTGTGGATGCTTGTCTTTGTTTTTTCTGCCCTAATTTATTTCGTTTCTTTGGCTTGCAATGTGTTCTGTGCTTATTGTTTATTGCACTGTTCAAGTTTCTCAGGTCCTATTAAGGAGGAAATATCTGGTACAACTCTCGAGAAGAAGGTCATCGACCAAAATCCACCTCTTAGAAATCAGCCACAAAGAGATTATGGTGCCATAAGAAGTCATCAGCCAGTGCATGCTCCTATCAATGTATGTATGCATTTTCTGGTTACAATTCATGGGAGTGTTGCTATATTTGATAGTCCTATGGATATTAACAGGATATGTCCACACCATCTTCTATAAAGGGTAGATCCAAGAAGAAAGGAAGTGATAGTCTGCCATCTTCAGTTGCATCAAATCCTGTGGAGCGTCAAGGTTGATCCTTTATCATTAATTTACTATCATGCATGTTTTGTTTCAAATCTTTGTTCACCTTCTCTTTGTCAAATGATAATGGCATTATATAGATGACATAATTAGAAGCTTTTCCGAGTTATTGGAGGACTTCTGTGGCAGATCTGAAATTATTTGTGAGGATCGAGATGAAGCAGAGTGGTTATCATTGCCTCTTTCTGATCTCAGAATTCTTGTAAATGAGATAATGTCTCTTCGTGCAAAGAAATTACTACACATGGTGCCTGCAGATGCTCTTGTTAGGTTATTGAGGGTCTTAGATCATCAGATACATGGAGCAGTAGGCTTGTCTATTGATCAGTGTGAACATGTATGTTTTTACTATGTTAATGAAGTTCTGCGCGTGTCTTTTTCTGATTTGCTACATGATTTTCGTTTTTGGTGCTTAGGAATGCATTGTAAATGCAATTGGTACGTAATTATTTTACCTAAAATTTAGTATTTTTTTTCAATGCCCTTCAACGAAATTTTTTATAATTTGTTTCTCACAAAATGAATTATCTTTTGGCATTCTTACACCCAATGTGATCATGTTTTAAATATATGAAATGGTCCCTAGAAAAGAGATACTTATATAATTTATTCTCTTGTTTTGTCTCCTCAGGTGTGTATAATAAATACTACATCATAATTTGTTCATCCTTATTTATTGTACAGTCAGTTCGAATAATATTCTATTTTAAAGCATTAGCACACTTAATTTCTATTATTGTTCCCATGGAAGAATAAATTAGAGTCATTAGGCAGTTTCTGAGTATTTGATCTGCTGTAGTTAATTAGAGATTATGATTTTAGAATGCCTGTTTATTTCTATTTTATGTCATGCTGTTCTAGTCAGATTCAGATGAACTTTCGACCGTCTTTTGTGCTTTGGAGTCCATTCACGCTGCGGTAGCTGTAATGGCTCATGACCAAATGCCAAAACTTCTTTACAAGGAAGAGGTATAAGTTCTATGGGGTTTCCTTTGCCCTTCTTCTTTGGTGTAAATGTCTCACTTTTCCCCGGCAATGGTTTTTCTGCACCAGACTATTGAAAGAATTCTAGAGTTTTCCAGGCATCAGATAATGGATGTCATGTGTGCTTATGATCCAGCTTTTCGTGCTTTGCATAGACCAAATGAAAATGTCGCATTTGAAGGTTAGAATTTCACTTATTCGAGAAGCTGGCACATCTTGTTAAATTTTGGTCCTTCACACTGTCAGCATTTCTACCTCTTCTGAAATATGTGTTGTCTACCACGTGTCTTTAAAATTTATAGTGTTATGTCTTGTGGGTTATAATTGATGTATTTAGGCTAGAACAAAGACACATTTATGCTAGATTCTATTATCGGTGTTGCTTTGTTGGTTTTGCTAAGAATTTTGTTAGTGGCCCTTAAATGTATGCCTAGAATATAGGGACAACATAATGAATCATCTTACATCTATAAGAAAGCAAACTAAGTAAAAATAGCGGGTGTGAAGTAAAATAGAGGTGGTGCCAAAGTGGAGGATTAGAACTTCTTTATAATGATGGAAATGATATATCGAGATGAAGCTATTTTTAGTATACAATCTCCTTATATAATAAGAATACTCGTGTATTTCAAATTTGGGACTTGAATTTTCATTTATTCTTACTTTCCTTTAAACAAAAAGATCCTAAGTATTGCTTTTAGTCTGTTCTTTGCCTGATATAGTGCTTTTACTATCTATTTCCTCAACAACTATCCAGGAGATGATGATGAAGAACCTGATGGCGACTTTGGTTCAGCAAGCAAGAAACGCCGTAATGTCAAAGCTAGCAAACCTAAGAAATCCATGACAAACAAGTGTGTCTGTTGTTTACTGTTAATTTATGATTTCCTTTTATGATCATTATCTTGGGCTGATTTTTTATTTGTCAAAGATAATTTATTTTGTGTTTTCGCGCCTTACATATTTTATTTTTTTCCAATGATAATTTATTTGTGTTTTGATTTGCAGGGTTTCTGCTGCTGTTAATGCTATTCTTCAGAAAATGTGTGCAATTCTTGTTCTTTTAAAGGATTTGTTGTTAATTGTCAAACTATCAGATAGTTGCATTTTGCAATTAGTGAAAACAAGCTTCACGACCTTCATGGTGGATAATGTGCAGCTTTTGCAGTTGAAGGCAATTGGTTTAGTTTGTGGGGTATATGCTTTACTTTTCTTTTGCATTAGGTTTTTTTTTGGATACCACTGATTACTTCTTCTATTATTGTTGCAGATATTCTATTCATATACACAGCATCGTACTTACTTAATAGATGAATTACTTCAGTTGCTTTGTAAATTACCTTCTTCGAAACGAGTTGTAAGAGCCTATCACTTACCTGATGAAGAACAGCGGCAGATTCAAATGATAACTGCTCTGTTGATTCAGTTGGTACATCACAGTGCAAACATTCCTGAATCTTTGAGGCAAGTATCTGAGAATAATGCCATCTTTGAAGTTTCAGTTGATGCTGGTTACCCTACCAAATGCCTCGAGGCAGCAACAGAAGCTTGTTGTCTATTTTGGACTCGTGTACTACAGCGCTTTGCAAGTGTGAAAGCTCAGGATGCCTCAGAGTTGAAGATAATGATGGAGAATATGGTGACAGATCTCCTGACAACTCTGAATTTACCTGAATATCCTGCTTCAGCTCCTGTACTGGAGGTGATAGAGTTATAAGTTTTGCAATGGTTCTGCTGTTTCCCTTTCTATTTTAAGCTGACTCATGTGCATTACAGGTTCTTTGTGTGTTACTACTTCAGAATGCCGGTCTGAAATCAAAAGACACATCTGCACGATTGATGGCTATTGATATTCTGGGGACAGTTGCTGGGAGGTTGAAGCGTGATGCTGTTCTTTGTTGCACTGATAGATTTTGGATGTTGCAGGAGTTGGCTTGCAAGGATGGTAGTGATGGAAGTTATGCAAAAGATGTCTGTTGTATTTGTTTGGATGGGAGGGTGGAGAAGATATCTTCTGTTTGTCAAGGTTGTAAGAGATTATTCCATACTGATTGCATGGGAATCAGAGAAAATGAAGTTCCTAATAAGGGTTGGTCTTGTCAAATTTGCCTCTGTAAGAAAGAACTTCTTGTACTACAATCCTACTGCAAATCACAATACAAAGATGATACGAAAAAGAACAAAGATAGTTCAAACAAATGCTCAGAAACTTCTCTTCCTATTACACACGCTGAAATTGTTCAGCAATTGCTCTTAAATTATCTTCAAGATGCTGGTTCTGCTGAAGATGTGCATTTGTTTGTCCGTTGGTTTGTAATTGTACTCAACTCTCTTATGATACTATTATAGTGCTTGTAATAATTATTTGTGATGATATACACGTGTCCTTGTAGGTTTTATCTCTGCCTATGGTACAAGGATGATACCAAGTCTCAGCAGAAGTTTATTTACTTCCTTTCTCGGTTAAAATCAAAAGTAGTAGTGAGGGACTCTGGAAATATTTCTTCATTATTGAGCAGAGATTCAGTTAAGAGGCTTACTTTGGCCTTGGGACAGAATAATTCTTTCTCTAGAGGTTTTGATAAGATTCTTCATATGCTTCTGGTTAGTATCTATATCTGTGATTTTTTTCTTCTTTGCGGGCTGTGTGTTAATCATCCCTTGTGTGATGGTGCAGGTAAGTTTGAGGGAGAACTCTCCTGTAATCAGAGCAAAGGCTTTGAAAGCGGTAATTGGGCTTTGTCCTTGACATCCAATTGAGGAAGAAAATTCTTCTGCTTTATATTATTCATGTTAGCAAAATTGAATATCTATTTGGTATAATTTTTTTCTGCAGGTTAGTATTATTGTAGAAGCTGATCCACAGGTGTTGGGTGAGAAACGTGTGCAACTGGCTGTTGAAGGACGGTTTTGTGATTCTGCAATTTCTGTGAGAGAAGCAGCATTGGAACTTGTCGGCAGGCATATTGCTTCACACCCTGATGTTGGCTTCAAGGTACCTTGAATTCCACTTTCTTACTGTCATAGTTGCACGTAGTTTTTTGTATTGTCTTCCTCAATATATTCTCGTTGTTTCTGGTCATTTGTAGTATTTTGAAAAGATTGCTGAGAGAACCAGAGATACAGGAGTAAGTGTCCGAAAACGAGCAATCAAAATTATTCGAGATATGTGCACATCAAATGCTAATTTCTCAGAATTCACAAGTGGTTGCATTGAGATTATTTCTCGTGTTAGCGATTACGAATCGAGCATTCAGGTGATTCTGTCAAACAAAGCTTGCTTTTAATTGTTTGAATAAGAAAGAAAACTTAAATCATTTGCACTTTGTTGGGTAACTCTTCCAATACTGAGTTGAAGTCTGCAACAAGTGAATTTAATCTTGTTCATTATTTTTTTCGGCAAGATTGTGTAAATATATTGTCTCCTGAACAATCTGTAAATAATTTTCTAGCAAAGAAAAATACCCAGTTCATTGTTAACTATAATTTTACCTCTATTTTCCCCATAGTTTGTGTGTTCCCTTACATGCTTATGCTTGTTCGTCATTTTCGGATATTTGCACAACTCACTAGATCCAGATGATTTTCTTCCATCACGCAGTTATTCTATGAAATTAGGTTATATTCAATATGATGTTTTGCAGAATATAGCATTAGAAAGTCAATATTTTTCTATTTTTTAATGTGACACTTTTCAACTGTCAACAAAATGTTTTTCTCTAGTTTTCTTTGTGTTTGGTGGGGTTCTCGTCCTCTGTCTCTTGTATCTTTGCACCCTGTTTATATAGTTTCTGATAGAGAAAAATTACTATATAGCAACTATCTCCTTAAGAAAAATGTAGTATTTTTTATCTGTAAAACAATAATATTTTTCATTGCTTGTTCTCTTGTGAATTAGATAAATGATGTTAGCTCCTGCAGTTAGTTCTATTCTAGATCTAGGAACTCTTGAAATTGAGGAAAAAAACTTTGATAATCATTATCTAAAAAGTATTTTCTTGTTGTAATTGTCATATCCTATTTGTTTCTGTAGGATCTTGTTTGCAAGACATTTCATGAGCTGTGGTTTGAGGAGCCTTCTGGTTTGCAAACTCAGTTCTTTGGAGATGGTAGTTCTGTTCCGTTGGAGGTAGCCAAGAAGACTGAGCAGATTGTTCAAATGTTAAGGAAGATGCCAAACCATCAACTTCTTGTCATTGTGATTAAGCGGAACTTACTGCTTGACTTTTTTCCACAGTCAACTAAAGCTGCTGGTATTAATCCGGTTTCACTAACATCAGTACGCAAGCGATGTGAGTTGATGTGCAAGTGCTTGTTAGAAAGGATATTGCAGGTATTATATTCTTTTTGGGTAAAATAGTTTTGGAATGAGATTGTAAATTAACATCCCAGAGTTGTTCTCAGGTAGAAGAAACAAATACTGTTGAAACTGAATCGCGTGCACTTCCATATGTGCTTGCGTTGCATGCCTTTTGTGTTGTTGATCCTGTGCTCTGTGCTCCAGCTTCTGACCCATCCCAGTTCGTGGTTACACTGCAGCCATATCTAAAGAGTCAGGTGAAGCTACTATTAGTTGATTAAAGTGTTTTGTTTTCTCCATATAAAACAACAACATTCATTCATAATCCTCTCAGTCAACATTTTCTTCTTGTATGTGTGAATGTTATTGGTATGGCTCTCTTAATCAACATTTTCTTCTTATATGTGAATGTTTTTGGTATGGCTGCCTTGAATGTTCAGTGATCTGTCAAATTTAGCCAACAATAATAACCATGAGAAAAGTTGTCTAAAAGAATATTATAATTTGTATGAGACATCATATGGATGTCTTTCCTTTTACTGAGTTGTCCTTCTCTTGTGCACACTGACAAATGTTATGAGCAAGTATCAATCTGTTTTGTTACAATATGAATTTGTTCCACTATCAAGAGTGCCATTGAATGATCTTACGCTTACTATTACTAATGTAGGTTTATATTAATCTGTTTTGTTACACTTACTATTAATCAGTTTGCGAAGAGCAAGTATCAATCTATTTTGTTATAACGTCAATTTTATTTTACTGTCAAGAGTGCCATCGAATGATCTTAAGCTTACTACAATAATGTAGGTCACTGAATTTTCTTGTATTTATAAGTATGTAAAGGGCTGGTTTTTATTTCAATCACATGTTGATACCTTGCGTATTTAGTAGAGTACTGTAAGTTAAATTTTTAATTCCTAAATAAGAGGTAATTACAATATTTTAACTATATGCAAAGAAATAGGTCCAAAACTTCCCCTCTATAGTGATGCTAATTTGATGTTACGACTCCCCATCCTCCAAACCTGGTTGTCATAGGGTGGAATTCTCTCCATGTTATGATTGCCTCGAACCAGGGTTATGACCGGTGGAAGCACTGGCTGGAAAGAAGGCCTAGTGAAGCGCCACCGAATGTTGACTTTGTCGTGCAGTGTAACATCTGATTGTTTGAATCAAAATTGATGAGTGCACATCTCTTTCCCTAATAGTAGTAAGGTTTACTTGAATTGGTGATCAATCGGAGACAATCTTAATTTAACGATTTAATCTTGTTGTTTACTGATGAATAGCAAATTAATCTCTTGCTAATTTGTTATTCTATCTTCCTTTCTCTTTGTGTTCATTGCTGCTGCCAAACATTTGATAGAAATATGACAATGTTTTTAACCATTGTCTGTCTTTGTGGAACGAGTAGCTGGTGTGTTGCTGTGTTCAAAGGTGCCATAAATGACGATTGTGATTGCCTAACGACTTTGCTTATTAATTCTCGTGCATTTTGTTGTGCTGTTACCGTTATTGTGCTGCAAAATTCATTTTGGAGGCAATTTGCATATTGGAAGTATTTATATGAAGTTATGGAGTGATCATTTTCAAAGAAAGGAATACAACATCGTATATTCTTCAACTTGCTTTTTTGTTGGTTCATAGGCTGATAATCGAGTAATTGCTCAATTGCTGGAGAGTATTGTCTTTATAATTGATGCGGTTCTCCCCTTGCTGAGAAAGCTTCAGCCAACTGTTGTTGAAGACCTTGAACAAGACTTGAAGAACATGATTGTTCGGCATCCCTTCTTGACTGTTGTCCATGCTTGCATCAAGTATTTCCTAAAAATTTTTTGGTTTTTGTTTTTGATTTGCATTCTGTCTTTTGCAAAATATCATGTCATATTTATTCTCAATATGCATTACAACTTACTTTTATGTTGTTTTCATTTTGTGATTTCTTTTATATGCCAGCCTCAACACTTTTGCTTTTTTCTTTGTACAACAGGTGTCTATGCTCTGTAAGCAAAGTAGCAGGAAAAGGAGCGGCTGTTGTCCAGTATCTAATTCAGGTTTTTTTCAAACGCTTAGATGCCAATGGGGTGGATAATAAACAGGTCAGTGCTAGATTTAACCATCACTGAAGTCTCTCATGATTGGAGAGAAAAGCTATAGCTTTTCCATATTTGAAATTCAGTGCTTTGCCCGTGCATGAGAAAAGCTCGTTTGGATTGATTATCACATGCGCAATCCAATTGTTTTTTGTTATTAAATACTGAAGTTCCATATTTTATATAAAAAAGTTAATAATAGTAGCAGTTACAGTCTTCCCAATTATGCTATAAAATTTGTCATTCTTCCCATGTATCTCAAGAAATAGATGTTCTATTGCGTTTCTTGCACTGATGTGTGGGATTTTTGTCCTCACTGCAGCAAGTTGGCCGATCTCTTTTTTGTCTTGGATTGCTTATCCGTTACGGGAACTCTTTGCTAAGTAGCCCTAATAGCAAAAATGTTGATGCATCAAGGAGTCTTGATTTGTTTAAAAACTATCTCTATGGGGAGGACTTTGTTGTTAGTGTTAGAGCATTGCAGGTACGAGGCCTACCACTTTATTTTGGTTTCCTTTGTCTGCGTTATTTCTCTTATAACTAAAATTTCCTGTGTTCCTTTTGTAGGCCTTAGGCTTTGTTCTTATTGCGAGCCCGGAATATATGCTGGATAAGGATGTTGGGAAAATATTGGAAGCAACATTATCTTCTGATTCAGATGTTCGTCTCAAGGTGAGTTACTTTTCCTTCTCCTTGAATTTCATTTACAAGCAAATGGGAATAATATTTTTCTGTTTTGGCAGATGCAAGCACTTCAAAACATGTACGAATATCTTCTTGAGGCAGAGAGTCAACTGGGAACTGAGAAAGGCAGTGATAACGTGCCTCATTATTCAGCAGAAGAGGCTCAAAGTGTTCCAGTTGCTGCTGGGGCCGGAGATACTAATATCTCTGGGGGTATTGTTCAGTTGTATTGGGATAATATTCTTGGTAGAAGTTTGGACCTTAATGAACAAGTTCGCCAATCTTCTCTCAAGGTGATAAACCTTACTGCAAATTCTTTGAACCTGTTTTTGAATCTGAATTTTAGTGTATATTGAGTAACTACATTATTTCTAACTTAGAATGAATTTAGTAATGCATGTATGCCAATTTTGGAAATCGAGTCAGGTTGGTTGAACCCTATTGAAGGACAGTAGTTTTACTTAGTAAATCGAACTAATGCTAAATTTTGATATAATGGCAAGATCGGTGAATTTTGATTTTGAGTTGTACATTGAATCGTATGCAATAGTTACTGAATATAAAGTGCTACGTGAAGTCCACTACGTAATGGAAAAGGTATGTTCATGAACAAATAAAAGCAAGGTTTCGTTATCAGTCTGGTCAAGCATCTGCTGAATTCACCCTCGATTTTGTTTTCTACTTTTTTTGTCTCGGCTCATAACATGATTGAATATTTTCTCATTTTGTTCTTTCTTTTTTCAGATTGTGGAAATTGTTCTACGGCAAGGACTTGTTCATCCTATTACTTGTGTTCCTCATCTCATAGCACTTGAAACAGATCCCCTTGAGGGAAATTCGAAATTGGCTCATCACTTGTTGATGAAGATGCACGAAAAGTATTTCTCCTCTCTTTATTCTTTTTTTGTAGTTTTCCCTGCTTATTACACTCATTATGCTAAAAATGTAAATCTGACAGGTACCCAGCATTTTTTGAGAGCCGGCTTGGTGATGGTCTTCAGATGTCATTTTCATTTATGCAAACAATTAGTACCAAGACCGAAAATGCAATTAAGAAAGTCCAACCCAAGGTTGCAGGCAATATGAAGGGAAAACCTGAGATTGGTTCTTTAACTCAAGCTAGGCTTGGAGTCTCTCGGATCTACAAGCTCATTCGTGTAAACCGCAATTCAAGGAACAAATTTTTGTCTTCAATTGTGCGGAAATTTGACAGTCCAAGTTTGAATGATTCAGTAATTCCTTTCTTGATGTGAGTTTTAGTTTTCTCACTAAAGTCTTTAATACATTCCGGTTTGCTGGTTATAATGACTCCATTATCAACTTCTGTAGGTATTGCACAGAAGTTCTTGCATTGCTTCCTTTTACACTACCCGATGAGCCCTTGTATTTAATACACTCTATTAATCGGATAGTACAAGTCAAGGCCGGCACTGTTGAAGCCAATATGAAAGCGTTGAGTTTGCATTTATCACAAAGGAATTCACAAAAGATTCCTTATGAGAATGGAATCATTCAACAGAAACCCTTTTCTAATTCTTTTTTTAATCCAATGATGTCAATTGACTTGAATGGTACAATCCAAGTAGAACAATTTTCTCAACCCCCGTCCAGTGATTTGGGACCCTTGGATTTGAATGGGGTCAACCTAGGGGAGACAGTTGATGAGTCTAGCTACAACCGCCGCCCCCTGTTGGAAGGACAAACACATATGAGCTCCGATGATTCTTGTAGCATTTCAAATGCAGATATTGAGAAACTGCAGGTAATTTCAACGCCCAAAACATGGTTTTTTTTTTTTGTGTCAACAGCGATAGCCTAATGGCTAGGAGAGTTACCTCGTACTGATTTGAGCTGTTTTTGGTTGTCAAAGTCATTATTTTACATTGGGGTAACTTTTATGCAGGTAGAGAGTCTCGCAGCAGTTGCATTGCAACTTCTGCTGAAACTAAAGAAGCACCTTAAAATTGTGTACAATTTGAATGATGAACGATGCCAGGTAAGAACATGATAGGTATAATAACATGTAAGAAACTATTTGTACTTCTTCCACATCACTTGAACGCAAGATTCTCTGTTTTTACAATAGGCTTTTTCTCCAAATGAAATTCCAAAACCTGGAGAAGTTCTATCCAGGCAGAACCTTCCGTTTAGCGTTGCAGAGATAAGTCCTGTTTTACCCACAACATCTGAGGAACTGGCTCAAAGATATCAAGTTAGTTAAACTGGAACTCCCCAAATTGACATTTTTCTGACATTCTTGAGTCAAATCAATCTTGCCATCTTAAACACTTAGCCTGTTTATGATTCAGGAACTAAAGAGGGCCTTAAAGGAAGATACTATAGACTACACAATTTATGCAACAAATATCAAGAGAAAACGGCCCACACCCAAAAAAGGTCGAAGACTCACAAATACAAACGGGGGCGATGAAGAGGAAGACGAAGGTGACGATGATGACTGGGCTGGTGGGAGTAGAAGATTAAGTAATAGTGGGAAGAAAAGCTTATCGACAAGAGGAAGTAGACAACGGCAATAACAGGTGGAATGTTCTTCATAGGTAGGCTAACATGTGTACATTAATTAGAAGAAAGAGGATTAGGAAATAGAATAGTCAAGTGGAATTACAGGGCAGAGAAATCAAGCACAGCACCTGAGCCTTGATGTAGAGGTATACCTCTCCCTTTCTTTTGTCGCTAAAACTGTACTTCGTCTGCCTTTTTTCTGTCATGTATTTCGTTTCGGTAATATAGCTATTGATTGCATTCGATTTTGGTTTATGAAGATTGAAATTAGCAATTTCTCTTGCTGAGTTAGTTCCATGCCTGTTGGTTCCATTGATTGGACAATAATGCTCGTGGTTTTTAGGACAGAAAACGGGACGTGAAACTTGCCTACGCGTCTATTAGTTTCTTGAATCTAATTTGGTGATGGAACTAGGAAGATCTAGGTCTCTAGTTTAATTAGTCAATCGTTTGTTTGTGAACATTATTTCTTACAAGTAAAGGCATTTCAACCAAAGTGTGAGACATCTAGAGACTACTGCTAAACATTCCCTTAATTCCACGGACCATAAACTACAAATGCACGATCGATCAAATGAAAGATTTTTGTCATCAGCAATTAACAAAAACATATTATATAAATATTAGAAGGCGAAAACAGAAAAATTATCTCATACATTATTGCATAAGCTGAATCATGCAAGCAGTCAGGCTGTTACATAGAAGAAAACTTGTAATAGTGGGTGGAAAGAGCTTCTAGTACGAGATCTGACCAATAATCCATAATTAAGCCAAAATAGAGCGAAAAGTTGCAGGCCATGGCGATGAATCCTCTGAATGCATATATTGTCTGAGATTTAAACTGAGTCATCAACTAGTTTTAAATCACCTTTGCAACAGCATAGACACCAAATAAACCAGTAACCAATGCCAGAAAGCATGCAATTTTATGAGAATTTTTGGTCATTCAACTGTTTGCATTTAAAGTGAGCAAACTTACCTCCTCCAATTCTCTAAGAATCACATCCCTTTCGTGGCTAATTCTTCTCTCATCGAACTTTGGGTTCTGCAAAATGTCGGCCAAGTTATCAAGGGCCTCAGGCACATCCTTATCCACCACCTTAGCATAATATGTAGTCTGCTCCCTTGATGTGTAAGCATTTTAACGCCCTCTTCCAGGTCCCTTACTGTATGCTCCTCGGTACCCTTGAAGATCATGAGCTCAAGGAAATGAGCAGTGCCATTAGTCTCGTCAGCCTCGAACCTAGAACCGGCATCAATCCAAACTCCAAGGGTGAAAAAACTTTAACAGTTTTATTTGTTTCTACATGGCAGCTAAACTAGACAAAAATCGGGTATAAATTAGTTTCACTAATTACTATGACAACATGATCTGAAAACGTGAAAATCGTTATAAAATATGAAAATTGGAAGAGAGTGCGAATAGTATGGGCCAAACCGTGTTGAATAGAAGAGAATCCCAGCTGTTGGCTGTTAGCTACTCTCCTATTTTAGTTATTTTACAGTTCTGTTTGGGGTGTTTCTGTCATTTCAGATCATAGATATACGCATCTACTTTACTACCCTGCCGGCCTCACTGGGAAGTGGGAGCAAGCCCGAGACATCCACGTTGTGTAGCACAGAAAATGCGTGTCCAAATTTGTCACTTTTTTGAAATATAGGGGCAAAATTTGAACATTAGATAGCTATAAAAATGGTACATCCATCCAGCTACTGATTTTTTGTCGAGTTTACTCCTCTCTGTATCCAATCCCTCACAAGAGTGTCTCTCTCAGTGAATAAAAGGCTCGTACCTGATGTCACAAATATTACTATCCCACATTAGATTTAACGATGTGACAGCTCTTCCTCTCGTTGTGGAAGAAGCCCGACGTCCATTTTGGGCAGGTAAAAGCTTCCTACATTTGGTTTCACGTTCTAATGGATGATCCCTTTTTTATGGATTTTGGTTCAGATTTTTCAATTGACGCTAAGGTTTTTGTTTCCGATCCATTTTTCATTTTGGTCGTATTTTGATTTCTGTCTGTGTCATTGTGTTTTGGTTTAACCACGATTTTCTGTTGTACTTAGATCCGTTCTCATTGTTTTCTCTAGATCTGTACTTCTTTTTATGTTCATTTGTCTAGAAGCATGTTTTAAGTTCATCCGCAGCTTGCGAGAAATGGATCTGTACTTCTTTTTAAGTTCATTTGTCTTATCATTACTTCTTGTTATGTATGTTGAATTATCAAATATGATTAGTCCATTTCAACAACAATATAAATTATTATTTATTAGATTTATTGCATCAATAA
>QAOC01017490.1:6739-32053 GCA_003255005.1 Begonia fuchsioides
ATTTCATTTTCGTGGTGTGGATCCGCCCCCCATATGACGACCATCCACAAAACATGATCTTAGGGTTTACATAACGTGTATCATTAGAAGATATAACAACCTACTGTCAATCTCCATTGGGCTCTCGGTAACATGGACCCGTAGCCATTGCTGAGGGCGTCTTTATTCTCCTTTACATAACTTATATCATTAGGAGATATAACAACCTACCGTCAATCTCCATTGGGCTCACGGTAACATGGACCCATAGCCATTGCCGATGGCGTCTTTATTCTCTTGTATCGTAGATGTCTTCGTTGAATCAATAGAGATATTGCGGGGATGAATGTAGGCATCAAAGACCCCCATGGGCAACCTAACACCCAATCTGCCATCCCCCTACGATTTACTTATTATAATTCATAGTTTTCATGCATAAAAATTCATTTTTCGTTGTCATTCGTAGAAAACATGATGCATGATCTCCATAGCATGTCGCATACAATCTTATCCTTAATACATAAAAATCTAAACTAATCCAAATAAAAGTCATATAAACATATCCATAAAAAAATCCCACAGAAATCCTTCAATCAATCACTATAAGGCATACAAACAATCCTCAAATGACTTGAGGTCGGTGTATTGTGCATTACACCCCAACCAGTCTATGATTAATCAAAAATCATAAAAACATATAATCTTTGCAATGAAGACCTCTAATAGGCCAAACGCATGCAACACGTACTTACCTTGATTTCTGATGTCTTTGGTTTCAACTTCGCAATGCACACTAGAGGCTTGAGAACCTATATTGCCAAACCATTCGAATAAGTTTTATACCATGAGTAACTATTTTGACTATAACTTCCAAAATTCATAACTTCCTCTATATTGATCCATTCATGATACTTAAGGTTTCAAATTTTTCCTTAAGGAGTCTACTATAACTTCTTAGAAGACACAAAATTCAGAAAACTAACGTAGGATAAATTATTGATTGTTTTTCTTACAAGGGTCGACCGCTGCTTGACAATGTGTCGACCGATGTTGACAAAACAGAGAGCATGTATTTCTGGAACTCAAGAATCGGTCGACATAACCTATATGTGTCGACCTAACTTAGCATAATGTGTCGAACTCTTATTCATGCGGTTGACCGAATCATTTACAGAGAGTTATTTTGTGTCGACCGGTCGATAATATGTTGACCGGTGCTCTCTCAGTTTCCATCTACTAAACTGTAACATCCATAACTTTGTCTAAGAAGCTCCAATTGGAGTGATTCAAACGGCTATAGATTTTTATAAAGGTCTACTATAACTCTTATGAAGAACATAAATTAATATTCGTAACAAAGTTAGACCGAATCTCCAAAACCTCTAACCCAGTACGTAAATAACTGATTTCGAAACACTTGACACGAACTTCTTCATTTTTATCCACTAATTCAACCAACATCATCCTTTTATCATTATTTAACCTACAAGATCTTTAAAGGATATGAAAATACCTTGAGCTTCAACCTCCACGAAATATCAAAGTTCTTCACTTCGCTACTCTTGAAGTCACTCACTTTCTCACTCTTTTTCCTCACAAAACTCCTTCTCTATCTCAATCTCACCCTCCTTTGATTTAGAGCACGAAACCTAGGGAGAGAAAAGAGAGGAAGATCGTGGCTGGGAGGGAAAAATGCCAGCCAAGACCCACTTAATGTCCTTTACTAGATAAAATCAATATTCCTTTTATGTCCACCAATCAGAATTCTTCAGATTTTGCTGACTTTTCAACTTATGTCGACACATTGGTCAACTTATGTCGATACCATGGTCGACCGAAGAAATTCCCAAAAGTTATTCTATGTCGACCGGCTGCCAATTGTGTCGACCGAACCTTAAGTGAAGGTAGTTCCTTCGTATATTTAACCCAACTCACTTCATTACTTTACTTAAACCTAGCAACCATCAAACAATGGACTTCAAACAAACACCAATCAAACTCAAACACTTGGGCTGGTGCACGGTGTGATACACCCCAAACAGAGTATTCTTATTCCAATTATTCATAATCGTAGCCAATTCATGTGTTTCTAATTTTCTAATATTTCCTAATAACTTCATCCAATTGGCCCTTAAACATTATTCTCTTTATCACCTTTAGCCTACTAATTTACTAATATCCATAATACTTTAATACTCTACCATTTAAGCATCATTCATAAAAAGGTCTTAATTGCTTTCGTCTTAAGGTCACAAATTCTTAAAATAAAAATGAGGGTTGTTACATTCTACCCTCCTTAATAAAAATTTTGTCCTCAAAATTTAGACCTCAACCCTTTCTAGATAATTTTCCTTCTATCCAAACCTCATCATACCCTTGAACGCCGAAGCTTTCAAAAATAGTTCATCTCTGTCCTTAAATTCTAGTGCTCTTCGTCGCTAATTCGCATAGCTTTTATGACGATCTTGAGCAGCTTTCATTCTTTGTTGTATGGTTTTCACCTGCTCCACTGTTTGTTGTAGGCAATCCGACTACAAAATCCTAAGTAGCCAAAATATCTCCTACACTTTTCTTCATTATTTCATCCATAGTTACTATCTCTTCTTTTTCCGTAGTCTTTTAATTATCTCCTTCAATCCCAATTGCATTAAATAACTCAACCTTCTATTTCTCCTTCTTTTAATTTGATCGCACATCTCTTCATATCTCATCATCATCCCAAAATAATTGAGACCTACACTTTCTTCCATACAATTCTTCAAATGGAGCCATACCAATAGTCGATTGGTAACTGTTGTTATACAAAAATTCTACTAGGGGTAACAACATGCTCCATGATTTCTGAAAATCCATAATACACGCGCGCAACATATCTTCAAAATTGTAGGTTAAACCACTCAGGATAGCCCCTTTTCCGTATCTCCTTGGCATTCCTAAGTAGTTTCTTCTGTCTAGTGGCACTTTTATAGCACTTAGATCAGAGGAATTTTCTCTCTTCTTAGTTCGTCGATCATTAAATTTAGTACTAAGATTTGAGAGAGTAAAAAGTTTGAGAATAAATCTGGCAGCACTGCGGCGTAGTTTTCTCTCGTAAAAAAATCATCTTGTCAAAATGAGATCGCTTCATCTATTTATAGATTGCTGCTGATCTGTCTAGTTGGGTCGGGGGTCGACACAAGCACTAGCCGGTAGACACATAAAAAATATAGCCGTTGAGAACTTTCTGACCGTTGGTGTTGTTCTTCTGAATTGGGTCGACACATTTGCTGTTGGGGTCTACACAAATTCTTCTCTGGCATCTTTAGGGTTGACACAACCTTTTGTGTGGGTCGACATAACCTGGAAGAATCCTTCTCTTGGAAAGTCTGGGGTCGACACAGATGTTGGTTGGGGTCGACACAAATCTAAAGGATTCGTCTCTGGAAAAGCTAGGGTCGACACAAGTAGGATGGGGTCGACACAAATGGGTTGGGCAGAGACATATTTTGAACGTTAGAGTCGACATGTAAAATGCAGGCTGGGCATTGAGGGGTCGACATATAAAATATGTTAAGGTCGACACAATGACTTTCCTAGGATCGACACAGACGGTTTGGATGGGTCGACACATTTGCACGTTGTACTGCCTTTTTGGGTCGACACAAGATTTATAGGTGGGTAGACATAATTGGAAAGACCCGGCCTCTGTTTTGCTAAGGGTCGACATAAAACACTAAGGGTCGACACAACTTATGAAAGGCTAAGCTTCTGGATTTTCTAAAGGTCGACACAAGGACACTATGGGTCGACATAAACTGCATATATATTTGAAATTTCTGCAGCACTTAAACAAATTGTTAGACTTTAATTGTACCCTTCAAAGAGGGTATTCCTCATGAATGATTAAGTCTAATTTAAGCATTGTAAAGTAGTTTATTTTATCTTTCACGCTCATCTTACATAGTTATCATAAAAAATAATTGATTGCTTTAAAAACACTTTTAAAGCCAACATTAGGGTTTTGGGCTTAGGTCTTAGGGTTGTTGGTATGTGCCTTGGGCATTGTGCTTCAGGTTTTGTGCTTTAGAATTAAGGCTTGTGCTTGGGGGAAAACACTCAGGGCTCATAACTTAGGGCTTAGTGCTTTGGGATTACAGATTATGCTTTGAGCTTTGGGCAATTGAATTCTAGCTTTGAGTTTAGGGTTTAAGAATATAGTATTAGGGACTAAAGATTAGGGCTTAGGGATAAATTTTTAGGCTTCTGGCTTTGGGCTGAGGGCTTTGTTCTTTAAGCTTAGCAATTTGGGATTAGAGCTTAAGACTAGGGTTTAGAGCTAGGGTTTAGAGCTTAGGTCTTAGGGCTTTTGCCTTAGGCTTTAGGGTTTTTTAGCTTATGGCTTGGGCTTAAGGCTTAGGGATTAGGGCTTTATGGTTTTTGCTTTTTGGCTTTATACTTTAAGCTTAGGGCTTAGGGATTAGACAATTGGGCTTAGAGCTTAGGGTTTATAATTGAGGGCTTAGGTATTAGGTCCTAGGGTTAAGTGCTTAGGTCTTAGGGCTTAGAGCTTTGGGGATTTGGCTTAAGGATTTGTTCTTTGGACTTTGGTCTTAGGGCTAAAGGCTTAGGGCATATTGCAAAGGGCTTTAGCTTAGGGCTTATAGCTTAGGGCTTAACGCTTATGGCTTAGGGCTTAGGGCTTAGGGCTTAGTGCTTAGGACTTAGAGTTTAGGGCTTAGAGCTTAGGACTTAGGGCTTAGGGCTTTTGGCTTTGGGGCTTTGGGATTTGTGCTTTGACCTTATGGCTTAGGGATTAGGTCATAGGGCTTAAGGCTAAGGGCTTTATGCTTAGGGTTCAGGGCTTAGGTCTTAGGGTTTAGGGCCTATTGATTAAGGCCTGTAACTTAAGGCTTAGGGATTAGGGCTTAAGGCATAGGTTTGGGTATAGGGCTTTCTGCTTAGGAGTTACGGCTAACGGTTGAGGGCTTTGGGCTTTGGATTAAGTATTTGGGCTTAGGGGTTTAGGTGGACAACTTTGGGCGTAAGGCTCAAGGAGCATGGGTTAGTGCATAAGGATCATGGCTTCGGGATTAGGTCTTCACGATTACAGCTTAGGGCTTTCGGCGTTGTGGTTTGGGCTTTGTGATTTGCTATTATGACTTAGGGTTTATAGCATAAATGTTAGGGCATAGGGCTTTGCCTTAGGGCTTATGACTTAAGGCTTAGAACATTTGTCTCACAACCTTAGGCTCCGTGCTTTGAGCTTAGGCCTTAGGGCTTTGGGTGGAAGCCTCTACGCTTAGGGTTTTTGGATTATTGATGAAGGCTTAGGGCTTAAGGATTAAGGCTTAGGCTTTTAGCATTTTGCTTGTGCTTGGTGCTTTGCAATTAAGGGTTAGTGGTTAGGTCGTAGGAATTAGGGTCTAGATCGTAATTCTTAGCGCACAGGGCAACCGCCTTAGGGCTTTGAGATATAGGATTTGAAATTAGGGCTTTAGACAAAGGGCTTAAGGCTTAGGGCTTAGGGTTTAGGGCTTTGAACTTTGGGCCTAGGGGTAAGCAGGGCATTTGGCTTTGGGCTTTGGGCTTTGGTCGTAAGGCTTTGGGGCTTAGGAATTTCATCTTTAGGCTTTGTGTCTTAGTGCTAGGGCATAGGACTTAAGGCTTAGGGGTTAAAGTGTAACTCTTAGCCCATAAGGTTTAGGGTTTATGGCTTTTGGCTTTGAGTGTGGGGCTTTAGTCAAAGGGCGTTCGTCTTAGGGTTTAGGGGTTTTGATTAAGGGTAGAGCTTTGCACTTAGGCCTTTGTGTATCATCCCATTTTTTTTTTTTAATTATTAAAAAGCTTTTCATTGAAAATTCGTTTATCAAACTTATACACATATTTGTACATACAAAGCGGAAGCTAACATTTCAAATAACACTTATAAGTAATTAAACATAGATCACATTCTCAAAATATAAACCTTTACAAACACTACATAGTTGTAAATCAAAATAATTTTTTTACAAGTTCTTTTCAAAACACATGTATTTTAGTGAGCTTACTCCACCGGTCAAAATCTCGCTTAACAACGACAATGCTCAATGAAAAACACTATCCTCCTCCTTCATATTTAATCATCGGGTGATATTTCTTCAACATTCAAGTCCTCACCTACATTGCAAAGTCTAACTAATGAGCTTAAACCTCAGTAAGTAGTGCACATAAAACATCAATGAAGTAATGAATGATATAATTTAAAACAATGCAGAATATTTTGTTTTTGTGGTGTGGATCCGCCCCCCATATGACGACCATCCACAAAACGTGATTTTAGGATTTACATAATGATATGCCCGGACGCCACCATCCGCCAGAGGGAATGACAACCGTAGCCGAGCAAGGAGTTTTGCTAACATGTTTGTCAATTTTGCAGGTTTGACATTTCCCGCTTTGGACCTCTTAGATGCTCCCTCAACTCATGACAAAGAGTTTCCCAAACATTGCTTGCATTGGGAATTTCAAGAGAAGGAATTGACAACCGAAGTCCATAATGTTCCTTGCCGGAACAACCTACCCGAGCCTCGGCCTTGTCCCACTCCGAAGGAAGGGAATACCTACTACACTATGGCCAGCATGGGAGCGAAAGCTATACAATTGTGGACCAAGGAGGAAGCTGTTCAAGGGTAGCCCAAAGAGGATACAATTGAACAAAACCGATTAGTTTTGAGCACTCCTTCAAGTGGTGGACCGAGCCATGCCTAAAACCTTTCCACACTTTGAGCTCGGGTTGGAGGCCAACAAACCTGAGAAGACATTAGAGTCCAACAAATCCAAGGCAAGGGTGGATCAGCATTGGGGGTGTGCTTCTTCACTTCTAGGAGATATTTTGCTTTGCTTGAATTACTTGTACCTTTTGTGATGTGCTCGGGAACCAACAACCACCAAAGGGGGCGACAACCCGGAGCTGAGCAAGACAACTAGCTAACATGTTTGTTGATTTTGCAGGTTTCACTTTTTCTTCCTTGGATCTCTTAGGAGCTCCCTCACATCATGATCAAGAACTCCCCAAGCATTGCTTACAATGGGAGTATAAAGAAGAGGAGAAGTTGGCCGAGTTACAAGATTCTCCTTGCCGAAGCCTCCCACCCGAACCGTGACCACATCTGGATCCATGCATTAAGATGGCCGAATGCCCCATCACCATTATGGGAGAGTAGTTCCTGCAAGAAGATTCCATAAGGAGTGCTGAATATTTGTATATGTATTTGGGGTTATAAATCTTTTAAGTAGGGAAGTATGTTTTGTTGTAATCAAATTGGTTCAGTTTGAACCAATTTTGATGGGATTTTGGTTCAGTTTGGACCAACCCAAGCCTTTTTTGATGGAACTTAGGTCCAACCCTAAGTTTCTATTTATCTTTCTTTTTAGATATGCTTGGGACGTGGTTTTAGTTGAAAGTTCCATGTGGTTGGATAGGAGGCTTGGTGGGACCCAATTCTCACCTAACTCCCACTCTAGTCACTCATTGGTCCCTAATTTAGGTTTATTTTTTTTATTTCTTTTGTGTAATTTGGAGGGTGTATGAAAACCTCTTCCACTTTGAATGAAAGGCAGAAAAAAGATACTGGTAAATTGAAGAAGCTTTGAAGCTCTCAAGCCCTTCCTTTTCTCACGGCATTTGGGAATCTAGGTGAGTAACATCCTTGATTCTTGTTTGTCTTGGTGTTGGTGATTAGCTAGGATCACTAAACCTTATTCCAACCTCCTTCCTCACTTATTTAGGAACAAAAGCGAGCTTGGAAATCCCATAGCCTTCGTCCATTTGTTGTTTGCATTTGTGTTTGTCTTTGGTGTTGGTTGCTGTTTTTGGTGCTTACCCGAGTGAGTTTGTGCAACAAAAGTCCAATTCGTGCCATTTCTGTTTTCCGTGAACAAAAGTCGCCAATTTTATGGCCATGAGTTCCTCTTTCATGGCTTGAAATAACTATTCTTTACGTTTAGCCACAGCCCCTCCCCATCAAGAGTTATGCATGCTTTATCCACTGTCTTCTGCCCGAACTCCTCAAATCGGGCAGTTCTGTCCATAAATTTTCTATCCTGCATATCTTCCAATCTACCCGTGCCTTTCCCCTCAAAAAACTTGCAATTTCTTCCCACTTCTTTGAAGTTAAGTTTTGCTAATTTCCACCCTCCCAGACTCACTGTATTGGAAGTTTTGCAGAAGTCTCCCCAACACCCCTACACTGTTTCTTTCAGCCTTGTCTGTTTGTGCAGCTAAAATTGCCTCCGTGTATTTTATTGATCCACACATGTTTTTTAAGCTGTAAATTTGGCCAAACTTAGCCCACTCTCAAAGGTTTAAGTCCTCCAATTTCTAGCTAAAGCCCATGTATGCGTTTGGAGTTCTCCTTGCTCCAATCCCCTGTTGTTGCCTACCTTCCTTTCTCTCGGCAGATTGTTGCCATCTCCTCTCTTCCCGACACCTCCGCATCTTGGAGCGTGTCATTTGGTATCAGAGCCCAGCTCTTCCTTCCCTTGTTTTCGCTGCTATTAAAACTTCTTTGAATTGTCATCAATGGCGCACAAGAGTGGCGGTATGACTACTCAGAGTGGGGCTGTTTTGCAACCAAGCCGAGACCACCCTTCAACGAGTGAACCACCTCCCCCACCAATGTCTCCCCAAGGCCGTGAGTCTAATTTGCAAGAACAAATTAATGGCATTAATCAAAGGCTGGATGCCTTGTTACAAAGGTTGGAAACACCAAATCCACCAAGGCCACCTCCTCCATTCACTCCCGGCAGAGGTTGAAGACTCGGATGATGAGTTTGAACCACGGGAGAGACCACCCCGAGAAGATGATTTGAGGAATATGAAGTTAAGTGTCCCTCCATTCAATGGATCATGTGATGGGGATACGTTTTTAACTTGGGTAGATAAAGTAGACGAAGTATTTGAATGTTACAACTATGCTGAAAAATACAAGCTACAACTGGTGGCTTTGGAACTCCACGGTTATGCAAGTCTTTGGTGGGATAGTTTGAGAGCTCAATGAAGGCATGACCGTGAAGAAGAGATAACCACTTGGAGGACCATGAAAATGCACATGAAGAGAAGATTTCTTCCGAGTCATTATAGGCAAGAGTTGTTCTATCAACTCAAAAACTTGAAGCAAGAACACCTCTCGGTTGAGGAATACTTGATGGAGTTTGAAACCTTGGGGATCCGATGTGATCTTGAAGAGCCGGAGGAACAAATATTGGCACGGTTCTTCAGAGGATTACACAAGGATATTGTGAAGTTATGGAATTGCAGCTCGTTGAATCTTTAGATGCCGCTATCCAATTGGCCTTGCGGGTTGAAAGGCAACAAAAAAAGAAGGGCAAGAAAAGCGTTGCGAAGCCTACACCGACCTACAACACTCCTTACAAACCACCTCCGAGGCAAGACAAGCGCCCTTATCAACCAAAACCGTGGACTCAAAAGAAAGATGCTTCCACTGAGCCAATTGAAGATACCAACAAGCCACGGTCAAGGGACATCAAATGTTTTAAGTGCCTCGGATTGGGACATATTGCTGCATAATCTTCTAATAAGAGGGTGATGGTACTCTTAGAGAGTAGTGGAGAAGTTGTTAGTGAAGATGAGCCGATGGAAGAGGAAGAAGAACAAGAGGCCGAGCCTTTAGAGGAAGTGTGTCGAGCACAAGATGGCCCCCTCCTCATGGTGATCCGAAGGGCCCTCACTATCAATGGCCAACCCGAGGCTATCCAAAGGGAAAATATCTTCCATAGCCGTTGCCTCATCGAAGATAAAGTGTGCTCCCTAATCATTGATGGAGGGAGTTGCACTAATGTAGCATCCTCCGAACTAATTGAGAAACTTCAACTCCAAACCGAGGAGCATCCCCACCCTTATCGGCTCCGATGGCTAAGTGATGAAGGAGACCTAAAGGTGACCAAGCGTGCACGGATTGCGTTCTCCATTGGGGGATATAAGGATGATGTGATGTGTGATGTGCTGCCAATGGATGCAAGCCACCTTCTCCTAGGGAGGCCGTGGCAATTTGACCGCCACACCATGCATGATGGATTAACCAATGAGTATTCATTCAAATGGGAGAACCGGAACATTAAATTAGCACCTTTGACACCCTCAGATGTAGCTAAAGATGAGAGGGCAAAAAGAGAAAACTCCTCCAAGAAGGTGCTATTCATCAACAAAAAGGAACTCTCTCGGGAATTATCACAAGTGGCTCCAATTGTGTTGATTCTTTTTCGAGAAAGAATGGAAGAGATAGGAGGGGCTACGGAAGAAGTCTTAGCCCTCCTAGAAGAGTATGATGATGTCTTCCCTGAAGAGTTGCCAACCGGTCTACCACCAATCCGTGGGATAGAGCATCAGATTGATCTTCAACCCGGGGTGGTTCTACCAAATCGGCCAACATATAGAATGAATCCCGAGGAGGCTAAAGAGCTCAATGATCAAGTGCAAGAGCTCTTGGAGAAAGGGTACAAACGAGAGTCATTAAGTCCTTGTGTGGTGCCAACCATTTTGGTGCCAAAGAAGGATGTCTCTTCTCGGATGTGCATTGACAGCCGTGCAATCAACCAAATTACTATTAAGTACCGGTTTCCCATACCACGGCTGGAGGACTTATTGGATGAGCTAAGTGGTGCTGCCTACTTCTCAAAAATTTATCTAAAGAGCGGTTATCATCAAATAAGGATGCTAGAAGGAGATGAGTGGAAAACCGCCTTCAAAACAAAGTATTGACTTTATGAATGGTTAGTTATGTCATTTGGGCTGTCTAATGCCCCTAGCACTTGTATGCGTTTAATGAACCATGTGCTGAAAGATTACTTGGGAAAGTTTGTGATAGTATACTTTGATGATATATTAGTCTCTAGTACAAAATATCTGGATCACTTGGGACATCTTCGTATACTATTTGATGCACTTAGACAGGCTCATTTGTTTGGCAAATTGAAGAAATGCTCCTTTGTACAAGAAAGAGTGCATTTCCTCAGCTTCATTTTGTCCAAGAATGGAATAGAAGTTGATCAAAGCAAGATAGAAGCAATTCGGGAATGGCCGACCCCTAAGTGTGTTGCGGACATTAGGAGTTTCCATGGCCTTGCTTCATTCTACCAGAAGTTCATCAAGGGGTTTAGTAGCATTGTTGCTCCCCTCACGGATTGCACCAAAAAGGGGAAAGAATTTGAATGGACCCCGGTGTGCCAGGCTAGCTTTGACCGAATCAAGGAGGCTCTTTGCAATGCTCCTCTCTTAGTGCTCCCGGACTTTCATAACGTCTTTGAAGTGGATTGTGATGCCTCGGCCCTCGGCATAGGAGCGGTTCTCATGCAAGAAGGGAGGCTCGTGGCCTACTTTAGTGAAAAGTTGAAGGGGGCAGCCTTGAATTACTCCACTTATGATAAGGAGATGTATGCTTTGATAAGAACCATTGAAGTTTCGCAGCATTATCTCCTTCCTAAGGAGTTCATTATACTCACGGATCACCAAGCATTGAAGCACATTAAAAGCCAAGGGAAGGTCAGCAAGAGACATGCGAAATGGGTGGAGTTTCTTGAGAGATTTCCTTACATTATAAAGTACAAGAAGGGTGAAGTGAAGGTGGTGGCCGATGCACATTCAAGAAGAACCATAATGCTTACCGAGCTCACTTCCCGAATCTTGGGATTTGAGTGGATCAAAACCTCTTATAAAGACGACCCCGACTTCAAGGAGTGTTTTGAAAGGTGTTTGAACAAGGAAGGAGGCGCCTATCACTTGACGGATGGCTACCTATTTAAAGGGGGACAGCTTTGTATTCCTAAGTGCAACCTTCGAGAATCTCTAGTGAAAGAAGCTCACGGTGGAGGATTGGCCGGACACTTTGGGGAAAAAAAGACCCTAGAGGCATTGAAGGAACATTTCTTTTGGCCACACATGATCAAGGAGGTGCACAAGTACATAGAGAAGTGCATTGTTTGCAAAAAGGCTAAAAGCCGAGTGCTTCCTCAAGGATTGTATATGCCCTTGCCAGTACCCTCTTAACCGTGGATGGATGTGAGCATCGATTTTGTTTTGGGATTACCTCGGACTCCTAGAGGAAAAGAGGCCATCATGGTGGTTGTTGACCGCTTCTCCAAGATGGGTCACTTCATAGCTTGCAACAAAACTGATGATGCTAATCAAGTAGCCGAATTGTTCTTCAAAGAAATTGTTAGGCTTCATGGAGTTCCCACCACAATTGTCTTGGACCGGGACACCAAATTCTTGAGTTCTTTTTGGAAGACTTTGTGGAGAAAACTTGGAACTAAATTGTTGTTTAGCACTTCCTTCCACCCCCAAACAGTGGCCAAACGGAAGTGGTAAACCGCACATTGGGATCATTGCTAAGAAGCATCGTGGAAAAGAGACTCTCGGATTGGGATTCACAATTACCTTATGTGGAGTTTGCATACAACCGAAGTGTGCATAGTGCAACTCAAACATCTCCATTTGAAGTGGTTTATGGTTTCAACCCGTCCACTCCTTTGGACTTGATCCCATTGCCGAGCGAAGAACTAGCCAATCCGGATGGAGCACAAAAAGCTAAGCAAGTCCAAGCCATGCATGCTAAGGTGCAAAAGGCAATAGCCAAGAAAAATAAAGCCTATGCAAAGTATGCTAACCGTGGCCGAAGGGATGGGGAATTCAAAGTGGGCGATCTTGTGTGGCTACACTTAAGGAAAGAAAGATTTCCTAACCAAAGAAAGTCCAAACTTCTACCTAGGGCCGATGGTCCATTTGAAGTCACCGAGAAGATCAATAAGAATGCCAACAAGTGGAAGCTTCCCGGGGACTATGGAGTTTCGGCATCATTCAATGTACAAGATCTCTCACCATATTTGGGAGAAGTACCGGAGGAAGAGGAGGAGCAGCCCATGGATTTGAGGGCAAATCCTCAATTACCCGGAGGGGATGATGTGCTCAGGAACCAACAACCACCAAAGGGGGCGACAACCCGGAGCTGAGCAAGACAACTAGCTAACATGTTTGTTGATTTTGCAGGTTTCACTTTTTCTTCCTTGGATCTCTTAGGAGCTCCCTCACATCATGATCAAGAACTCCCCAAGCATTGCTTACAATGGGAGTATAAAGAAGAGGAGAAGTTGGCTAGTAACAAGATTCTCCTTGCCGAAGCCTCCCACCCGAACCGTGACCACATCCGGATCCATGCATTAAGATGGCCGAATGCCCCATCACCATTATGGGAGACTAGTTCCTGCAAGAAGAGTCCATAAGGAGTGCTGAATATTTGTATATGTATTTGGGGTTATAAATCTTTTAAGTAGGGAAGTATGTTTTGTTGTAATCAAATTGGTTCAGTTTGAACCAATTTTGATGGGATTTTGGTTCAGTTTGGACCAACCCAAGTCCTTTTTGATGGAACTTAGGTCCAACCCTAAGTTTCTATTTATCCTTCTTTTTAGATATGCTTGGGACATGGTTTTAGTTGAAAGTTCCATGTGGTTGGATAGGAGGCTTGGTGGGACCCAATTCTCACCTAACTCCTACTCTAGTCACTCATTGGTCCCTAATTTAGGTTTATTTTTTTTTTTTAATTCTTTTGTGTAATTTGGAGGGTGTATGAAACCCTCTTCCACGTTGAATGAAAGGCAGAAAAGATATTGGTAAATTGAAGAAGCTTTGAAGCTCTCAAGCCCTTCCTTTTCTCACGGCATTTGGGAATCTAGGTGAGTAACATCCTTGATTCTTGTTTGTCTTGGTGTTGGTGATTAGCTAGGATCACTAAACCTTATTCCAACCTCCTTCCTCACTTGTTTAGGAACAAAAGCGAGCTTGGAAATCCCATAGCCTTCCTCCATTTGTTGTTTGCATTTGTGTTTGTCTTTGGTGTTGGTTGCTGTTTTTGGTGCTTACCCGAGTGAATTTGTGCAACAAAAGTCCAATTCGTGCCATTTCTGTTTTCCGTGAACAAAAGTCCCCAATTTTATGGCTGTGAGTTCCTCTTTCATGGCTTGAAATAACTGTTCTTTACGTTTAGCCACAGCCCCTCCCCATCAAGAGTTATGCATGCTTTTTCCACTGCCTTCTACCCGAACTTCTGAAATCGGGCAGTTCTGTCCATCAATTTTCTATCCTGCATATCTTCCAATCTACCCGTGCTTTTCCCCTCAAACCACTTGCAATTTCTTCCCACTTCGTTGAAGTTAAGTTTTGCCAATTTCCACCCTCCCAGACTCCCTGCATTGGAAGTTGTGCAGAAGTCTCCCCAACACCCCTACACTGTTTCTTTCAGCTTTGTCTGTTTGTGCACCTAAAATTGCCTCCGTGTATTTTATTGATCCGCACGTGTTTTTAAGCTGTAAATTTGGTCAAACTTAGCCCACTCTCAAAGGTTTAAGTCCTCCAATTTCTAGCTAAAGCCCCTGTATGCGTTTGGAGTTCTCCTTGCTCCAATCCCCTGTTGCTGCCTACCTTTCTTTCTCTCGGCAGATTGTTGCCATCTCCTCTCTTCCCGACACCTCCGCATCTTGGAGCGTGTCATTTTGTAAAATATTCTCATGGTTTTTCGTAGAAACCATGCAAGAAACTTGTCATCCATTTTATTTTTGTGCTAAATTATGTGGAAGCAAGTGGGAAAGATTAGGGAACATTAAGGAATGGGGGTACACCATACCTTAGAGTTCCATCTCTCCTTGAAGTGTAAAAGTCAAAGTTGGGGCCCACTTGCCATGCTTTTAGGTTTGCTAAGTACTTTGAAACGTAGGTAGTAATTATTTTCTCCATGTAGCTCATGGGAAGAAGGGTTTTATTCCTTTCTTCTTGGCATTTTGAAGGACAGAAAAGTATTGGAAAATTTGCAGAAGCTTTGAAGCTCTCAAACACTCTTTTCTCGCGGCTTCTTGGGATTTTGGTGAGTAATATCCAATCTTCCTTGTTGTCTTTGGTGTTGGTGCCTTGCTAGAGTCACTTAGCCTTTATTCCAACCTTCCTCCTCACTTGCTTAGGATGAAGGTAAGCTTGGAAGTCATATAGCCTTCATCCCGTTTATGTATTTTGGTTCTTGGTTGTTTTCTTATTGGTTGCTGCCATTTTAATTTACCCGAGAATCTGTTTGAGTCCCAAAAGTGTCTCTCGTGCTATTTTTTGTTTCCCTCATGCTAAAATCCTCAAAATCTGGCTGTGAGTTCTTATTTCACGTCTTGAAGTATTGGATATTCATCTCACTCCCAGGTCTGCCAAATTAAAAGTTGTGCATGCATCTATCCTCTGTCCTTCACCTAAGTACTTGAATTTTGACAGTTCTCTCGACCAATTTTCAATCCCTCGTATCATTTATTCTACCTGTGCTTTTTCCCTCTAACCAAGTGCAATTCATTCCTCTTTTGTCGAAATTGGTTTCTGCCAAATTTCACCTTCTTAGGTCACCGGCATTGGGAGTTGTGTAGACGTCTCTCCAACCTAATGCTCTGCCAATTGGTAATTTTGTCTGTTTGTGCCTCTAAATATGTCTCCCGTGCCATTTTATGATCCACACGTGCTTTCACTCTAAATCTTGACCAAACTCAGTTCCTTCCCTAAAGTCTAAGTCCCCAAAATTTCAGCCCAAAAGCCTGTATGCAATTGGAGTTCTAACTGCTACAATCCCCTGTTTCTGTTTTAGTCCTTCTTCTCATTGGCAGATTGCATTGCTTTCTCCTATCCCGACACTTCTGCATTCGTGGAGCGTGTCACATAACGTATATCATTAGGAGATATAACAACCTACCGTACAACCCCATTGGGCTTATAGCATCATCGACCAATAGCCATTGTCGAGGGCGTCTTTATTCTTCTGTAATGTAGATGTCTTCATCGAATCAATAGAGATATTGCGGTGATGAATGTAGGAAACAATGACCCCCATGGGCAACCTAACACCCAATCCACCAACCCCCTACGATTCACTTATTATAATTTGTAGTTTTCATGCATAAAAATTCATTTTCGTTGTCATTCGTACAAAAACATGATGCATGATGTCCATAACATGTCACATACAATCCTTGTAGGATCGAGATTAACCTAAGATGGAGGGGGGGGGGGGTGTGAATTAGATTAATAAAATTTTACTCTAATGATTAAACTTTAATCAAATTCGTGCATATGGTTTACTCAATCTAAAACTCTAATGCGAAAAAGATAAACAACTTAATAGAGTTGAGAGAGAGAGATTGACACCGGATTGTTAACACGGTTCGGCCAAAATTGCCTATGTCCGCGCTCCAAGGTACCTCCTTGAATATTATTCCCGATCAATTCTTTGAGCTCACTCCGATTGACTTACGGGTGTCAATCAAACCTTTACTGTAACACCCGTTTGTTTTTTTTTTTTTAAAAAAAACACATACTAACTTTTCACAATTAAGATAAACTCGTCAATTTGAAATCCTTGAGATAAAATACAGCGGAAGACTTTCCTTTAACTTCATCAAAATCAATTACATTCGAAATAAGTAATCCAAAACATACTTATACTTTAACATTAAACCAAGTTATTACAAAACAGTTATAAACTAAACATAATATTATACATTAGTTTTTAAACAAAACATTTTCCATTTACATGAGCCACCCACCGGTCAAAATCGCACTAACAGCCACAAACTTCAACGATGGACGTACTTCACCACCTCGAGCATCTATCAGCGGTAAGTAAAACCCACGGTATTTGTTTCATCACCTACATTACAAAGTTAATTTAATGAGCCTAACGCTCAGTAAGTTAATCCATAATAATGCAACATTTATGAGACCTTTATGCGTATGCTATTTCATAAAAACAATGAAATTTCAGTATCGTTCGTTTCTTTTCTTTTTCTTTCACTTAACAGTCCAGTTAATGTGGGTAATACCGTCTAGGGAAGAGAAGGCACCATTTGGTCCAACCTCTTGGGACAGCCAACTCAACCCCGCCCAACATATAACTATTTACGTACATTTCATTTCATTTCATTTCCTTCATTATATGATCGTTGAAGGTACCACGAGAGAGAGTAGACACCATTTGGCCTCCCTCGAGGCAGTCTAACTCGAGCTCCTCCTTCAACGATCCGTTGCATTTTATCATGAAATTCATGCATGTAAATCATTTTCGTATTTTTCTTAAACCATGATGCATGAACAATGAGAATGCATGAACATGTATGCATGCAATAAAATATTAAATTCAAACATTGCAAGCATTCTAAACATGCATCTTAATTCTAACACCAATCATCAATCAATCATCAAACAAGGCACTCAAACATATCCTCAAATAAATTGAGGTCGGTGTATTGTGCATTACACCCCAAACAATCCAGCATATTTCAAATCATAAATCCTAATCTTTGTAATGTAGTCCCCTTAGGGCCAATCACATGCAAAATTAACTTACCTGAGCAGCTAGCTTGTAATAATCCCCTTGAGCCCCTTTTTAATCCAATTGATGACCTAAACATGTAGATCATTCAAAGATCAGGAGTCCGGTAAAGTTATCTGTTTTACAGCATAAAGTTATTGTCATAACTCACTATCCACTTATCCATTTGACTCGATTATAGTGGCATGGAATCACTCAAGGTGTCTATTACATTTCATTAGAAGACTATAATTTCAATGGAGCTTCATAACTTGATGCATAACGCATAATTCCAAAACCGGTTCTAACACTCCTGATTTTCAACTCTTGTTTTCTATCCCAACTTCAAACAACCATAACTTCTTCTATAAGGATCCATTCGTGATGATCAAGGTGTCAACGTGTTCCTTAAAGAGTCTACTATAACTTCTTAGAAGACATCAAATTCATAAAACTAACGTAGCATGAAGTATCGACCGTTTTCCTGACAAGGGTCGACCGCTGTTTGATAAAACAGAGAGCATGCAATTCTGGAACTCCAGAATCGGTCGACATATCCTATAGGTGTCGACATAAGTTAGCATATTGTGTCGACCGCTTGTTCATGCGGTCGACCGAAGCATTTACAGAGACTGATTTTATGTCGACCGGTCGATAATATGTCGACCGGTTCTCGCCCAGTTTTCGTCCTCTAACTTGTAATATCCATAACTTTGTCTACAAAGCTCCGATTTGAGTGATTCAAACTGCTATAGATTACTCTAAAGGTCTACCATAACTCTTATGAAGGACACAAACTCCATTTCGTATCAGGATTCGACCAAAACTCTAAAACTCTAACATTGTACGTAATTTACTGATTTGAAAACACTCAACACGAAATCATTCATTTCTTAACCACCAATTCAACCAATACCATCATTTTTATCATTATTGAACCTACAAGAACTTTAAAGGATAGGAAAATTACCTTGAGCTTCAGCCTCCACGAAATAACTAAGCTCTCCACTTCACTTCTCTTGAAGTCACTCTCTTTTTCCCTAACAAAACTTCCTTTCTATCTCACAAAACTTCTTTTCTTTCTCAAGCTCTCTCCTCCTTGAGTTAGAGCACGAAAGCTAGAGAGAAAAGGGGGAAGAAATCGTGGATGGAAGTAAGAGTGGCAACCCATGCCTCTTTTATGTCATTTATTAAACAAAATCAATCTTCCTCCTACATCCACCAATAACATTTCTCCAAGTTTTTTGGCTGCCCATGCCTTAAACTTTCGTAATTAAACCATATTAAAGTGTCTTTCACGTCCATTCATCAGATTTCTCCACGTTTCAGTTGACTTTTCAACAGCATGGATGCTTATGTCGACCGCTCGTTCGTTATGTCGACCGAACTTGTTTCCCGAGAGTAACTTATGTCGACCGCTCGTTCGTTATGTCGACCGAACTTGTTTCTCGAGAGTAACTTATGTCGACCGCTCGTTCGTTATGTCGACCGAACTTGTTTTTGTGTCGACCCCTCCAAAAATCCTGGGGTCGACATAAACGCTTTACCGTTTCCATACACTGACTTGAGATGCCCATAACTTTTTCTACATAACTCTGAATCGAGTGATTCTAACGACTACAAATCACTCTAAGAGTCTACTTTAACTCTTATGAAGGTCATAAACTCTAATTCGTGATACAATTTGACCTAACAACCAAAACAAAAATGGACTTCAAATAAACACTTTTCATTTAAAAGTCTAATTTCTCAAAATAATAATGAGGGTTGTTACATTTTACCCTCCTAAATAAAATTTTGTCCTCAAAATTTAGATGTCAAAGAGTTCCGGATACTTTTTCATCATGTCTTGTTGTCTTTCCCACGTGGCTTCCTCTATAGTATGGTTTCTCCATAGGACTTTGACCAAAGGGATTTGTTTGTTTCTCAATTCTTTTGTTTTTGAATCTAAGATCCTTACAGGTTTTTCTTCATATGTCAAAGTAGGCTCGATGTCGATACTTCTATCTTCAATCATATGAGTAGTATCTCGTACACATTTCCTTAACATTGAAATGTGAAAGACGTTGTGGATTCCAGCCATAGCTGATGGCAATTTCAACATGTAAGCTGTTTTACCAAACTTCTTTATAATAGGGTAAGGCCCAATAAATCGTGGATTAAGTTTTCCCTTCTTTCCAAACCGCATCACTCCTTTAAAAGGCGAAATCTTTAAGAATACCTCATCACCTTCTTCAAATTCTAGTTCTCTTCGCCTTTGGTCTGCATAATGTTTCTGTCGGTTTTGAGCTACTTTGATTCTTTCTCGAATAACTTTCACTTGATCTGCGGTTTGTTGCAAAATTTCTGGTCCATACAACCTTGCTTCCCCAACTTCATCCCAATACAGTGGAGATCGGCATTTTCGCCCATACAATGCCTCATACGGGGCCATACCAATTGTTGATTGGTAGCTATTATTATATGCAAACTCCACTAACGGTAATATTTTACTCCATGTAGTTTGGAAATCCAACACACATGCTCGTAACATATCTTCTAATATTTGAATTGTTCTTTCGGTTTGACCGTCAGTTTGGGGATGAAAAGCCGTGCTAAAAGACAATGTAGTCCCCATTGCCGTATGTAAACTTTTCCAAAATTTTGAAGTAAATCTTGGATCACGATCTGATACTATCGATGCTGGAATTCCATGCAGTCTTATAATCTCTTGAACATATAGTTCAGCATACTGATCCATAGAAAAATTCTTTCTAACAGGTAAGAAATGGGCTGACTTTGTCAATCTATCAACAACTACCCAAATGGCATCATGCCCCTTTGTCGTTTTCGGTAATCCCACAACAAAGTCCATTGTTATATGCTCCCATTTCCATTCTGGGATTGGTAAAGATTGAAGCGCTCCTGCAGGCCTTTGATGTTCAGCTTTAACTTCTTGACACGTGACACAAAATTTCACATGTTTTGCTACGTCCTCCTTCATATTTGGCCACCAGAAGTGCTGTTTTAAATCTCGATACATTTTAGTGCTTCCCGGATGCACCGAAAAGGTAGAAGAATGGGCTTCCGACAATATTTTCTTCCGTAATTCTTGCTTTTCCGGAATATACCATCTATCTTTGAACTTCAGAACACCATCATTCGAACACTTAAAGTCAGAAGAAATTGGCTTTTTGCCCAATTTATATTGGTTATATTTTGGATCTTCCAATTGAGCTTCCTTGATTTCATCCATAAGAGTTGGCTTCAACGATAATGCTGCAAGCATACAATCCTATCCTTAATGCAAAAAAATCTAAACTAATCCAAACAAAAGTCATATAAACATCAATAAAGAAATATCATAAAAACCTATCAATTAATCAATACAAGGCACACAAACAATCCTCAAATGACTTGAGGTCGGTGTATTGTGCGTTACACCCCAACAAGTTTATCATCGATAAAAAATCATAAAAATACATAACCTTTACAATGTAGACCTCTAATAGGTCAAACGCATACAACACATACTTACTTTGATTTCTGATGTCTTTTGTTTCAACTTGGCAATGCACACTAGAAGCTTGAGAACCTATATTGCCAAACCATTCAAATAAGTTTTTATACTATAAGTAACTATTTTTACCATAACTTCCAAAATTCATAACTCAAGTTATACAACTTCTTTTTTCCTTAACTCTCTTGCCCAACTTTCACTTATAGTGTTTATTTCATTCGGTTAGAAGAACACTTATCCATTTGAAAATCTTTAAAACATGCTAAAAGCCTAATACTCGAATCTGTCCAAAACTCTGAATTTCCAATTCACTATTTTTCAATCATTTTATAAAAATCATAACTTGGTATATAGAACTCCAAATCCCTTAATTCCTGATATGCCCGGGATTCACCAACAACCGAAGGGGGCAATTACTCGGAGCCGTGCAAGATATTTTTCTAACTTGTTTGTTGATTTTTCAGGTACTTCTTTCCCTTCCATTGTTTGTTTTGATGCTCCTTCACAGCTGGATCAAAAACTCCCCAAACATTGCTTACAATGGGAGTTTGGAGTAGAACAACCCGACGGCCGAGAACACCAATTGATGTCAAAGCCAAACCCGACACCATGCATGGAGAAAACCGATTATCCAACGCCAATCTTAAAAGAAGAAGCCTTCCAAGGAGTTCCTGAATCATCAAGAAAAAAGGTCAATTTCGAACAAGGAGCATGAAGGAAGTCTCGGGTTTATAAATTTCTTGCTGTTTTTTTTTAAAACCCGATTGTATTTTGCCTTGCATGGTTTACGTGAAAACCATGCAAGAATGTGTTGTTTATTTCTTTGATGTTTGTTGTTTAGTGTAGTGGCTGCAAGTGGGAGGTTAGGTTGTATTAGGATGGGTTGCAGCCACGTTTTAGCTGCCCATGCCTCTCTTTTGGTGGAGAAGTCTTTGTGGCCCCCACTTGCCATCCCTCTTTAATGGTGATTTGCTTAGGTTTGTAGGAGGCCATTATGCCACCCTTTGTAGCTCGTGGGAAGGAGGGTTTTAACCTCCCTTTCTCAGCATTTTGCAAGATAGAAAAGTATTGGAAAATTTGCAGAAGCTTTGAAGCTCTCAAACCCTCTTTTCTCACGGCTTCAAGGGATTTTGGTGAGTAATATCCAATCTTCTTTGTTTGTCTTGGTGTTGGTGATTAGCTAGGATCACTAAACCTTATTCCAACCTCCTTCCTCACTTGTTTAGGAACAAAAGTGAGCTTGGAAATCCCATAGCCTTCCTCCATTTGTTGTTTGCATTTGTGTTTGTCTTTGTTGTTGGTTGCTGTTTTTGGTGCTTACCCGAGTGAATTTGTGCAACAAAAGTCCAATTCGTGCCATTTCTGTTTTCCGTGAACAAAAGTCCCCAATTTTATGGCTGTGAGTTCCTCTTTCATGGTTTGAAATAACTGTTCTTTACGTTTAGCGACAGCCCCTCCTCATCAAGAGTTATGCATGTTTTTTCTACTGCCTTCTACCCGAACTTCTGAAATCGGGCAGTTCTGTCCATCAATTTTCTATCCTGCATATCTTCCAATCTACCCTTGTTTTTTTCCCTCAAACCACTTGCAATTTCTTCCCACTTTGTTGAAGTTAAGTGTTGCCAATTTCCACCCTCCCAGACTCCCTGCAATGGAAGTTGTATAGAAGTTTCCCCAACATCCATGCACTGTTTCTTTCAGCTTTGTCTGTTTGTGCACCTAAAATTGCCTCCGTATATTTTATTGATCCGCATGTGTTTTTAGGCTGTAAATTTGGCCAAACTTAGCCCACTCTCAAAGGTTTAATTCCTCCAATTTCTAGCTAAAGCCCTTGTATGTGTTTGGAGTTCTCCTTGCTCCAATCCCCTTTGCTGCCTACCTTTGTTTCTCTTGGCAGATTGTTGCCATCTCCTATCTTCCTGACACTTCCTCCTACCCCGAGCGTGTCATTTGGTATCAGAGCACAGCTCTTCTTTTCCTTGCTTTCCCTGTGTTTGTAAGTCATCTTTCAATTGCTTGTGATGACACATAAAGGTGGCGGTATGACCACTCGGAGTGGGGCTGTTTTGCAGCCAAGCCGAGACCAACCTTCCACTAGTGAACAGCCTCCTTCTCCTATACCTCCCCAAGCACATGACCCCGATTTCCATAGCCAAATTACTGGCATTAATCAAGGATGCCTTGCTGCAACGGATGGGAACACCAAACCCGCCAAGACCACCTCCTTCATTTACTCCGGGTAGAAGAGCCGGGAATGCTCGGACTCGATTGTATGAGGCTGAAGACTCGGATGAAGAGTTTGAGCCACGAGATAGACAACCCTGAGAATATGATTTGAAGAATATGAAATTGAGTGTCCCTCCGTTTAATGGATCATGTGACGTGGATACTTACTTAACTTGGGTGGACAAAGTGGACAAAGTCTTCGATTGCTACAATTATTCCGAGAGATCTAAGCTGCAATTAGTAGGCTTAGAGCTCCACGGATATGCAAGCTTATGGTGGGATAGCCTACGGGAGCAAAGGAGATGTGAACATGAATAGGAGATCACCTCTTGGAGGAGAATGAAATCGCACATGAAGAAACGATTTGTCTCGAGCCATTATTGGCAAGAGTTGTTCTACCAACTCCAAAATTTGAAACAAGAACAGCTTTCGGTTGAAGAATACTTGATGGAGTTTGAGACCTTGGGGATTCAGTGTGACCTTGAAGAGCCGGAAGAACAAATATTGGCATGGTTCTTGAGAGGTTTGCACAAAGATATTGGTGATGTGATGGAATTGCAACTTATTGAATCCTTGGATGCCGCTATTCAATTAGCATTGAGGGTTGAAAGGCAGCTTAAAAAGAAGGGCAATAAGGTTGTGGTGAAGCCACCACCGGTCAACAACACACCTTACAAACCCTACCCGAGGCAAGAGAATAGGCCATTTCAACTGAAGCCATGGACTCAAAAGAAGGAAGCTCCCACTAAACCAATTGAAGATGCCAACAAGACACGGTCAAGGGACATCAAGTGTTTTAAGTGTCTCGGATTGGGGCATATTGCAGCACAATGCCCTAATAGAAGGGTGATGGTTCTATTGGAGGATAGTGGAGAAGTTGTTAGTGAAGATGAACCGATGAATGAAGAAGTAAACCAAGTGGTCGAGCCTTTAGAAGAAGTGTGCCGAGCACAAGAAGGTCCTCTCCTCATGGTGATCCGGACGACTCTCGTTATCAATGGCCAAACCGAGGCTATCCAAAGGGAAAATATTTTCCATAGCCGCTGCCTCATCAAGGATAAAGTGTGCTCCTTGATCATAGATGGAGGGAGTTGCACTAATGTCGCATCCGCCGAGTTGATTGAGAAACTCCAACTCCAAACCGAGGAGCATCCCCACCCTTATAGGCTCCGATGGATAAGTGATGAAGGAGACTTAAAGGTGACCAAACGAGCACGGATTGAGTTTTCTATTGGAGGATATAAAGACGCTGTGATGTGTGATGTGCTGCCTATGGATGCTAGCCACCTTCTCCTAGGGAGGCCGTGGCAATTTGACCACCAAACCAAACACGATGGGTTTACAAATGAATATGCATTCAAATGGGAGAACCGGAGCATCAAACTTACACCTTTGGCGCCCTCGGATGTTGCTAAAGATGAGAGGGCTAAAAGAGAAAACTCTTCCAAGAAGGTGTTATTCATCAACACAAAGGAACTCTCTCGGGAATTATTACAATTGACTCCGGTTATATTGATTCTTTTTCGGGAAAGGATGGAAGAGATAGGAGGCGCTCCAGAAGAAGTCTTGGCCCTTCTAGAAGAGTATGGTGATGTCTTTCCCGAAGAGCTACCAATCGGTCTCCCACCAATCCATGGGATAGAGCACCGAATTGATCTCCAACCCGGGGTGGTTCTACCTAACCGGCCAGCATATAGAATGAACCCCGAGGAAGCAAAAGAATTGGATAATCAAGTGCAAGAGCTCTTGGAGAAAGGGTACATCCGTGAGTCTTTAAGTCCTTGTGCGGTGCCCACTCTTTTGGTGCCAAAGAAGGATGGCTCTTCTCGGATGTGCATTGACAGCCGTGCCATCAACCAAATAACCATAAAGTACCTGTTTCCTATACCACGATTGGAGGACTTATTGGACGAGCTAAGTGGTGCGGCCTACTTCTCAAAGATCGATTTAAAGAGTGGCTATCATCAAATAAGGATGCTAGAAGGAGATGAGTGGAAAACCGTTTTCAAAACCAAGTATGGACTTTATGAATGGTTAGTCATGCCTTTCGGGCTATCTAATGCCCCTAGCACTTTTATGCGTTTAATGAACCATGTGCTGAAAGATTACTTGGGAAAATTTGTGATAGTATACTTTGATGATATATTAGTCTATAGTGCACATTATCTGGATCACTTGGGACACCTTCGTATATTATTTGATGCACTTAGACAGGCTCAATTATTCGGCAATTTGAAGAAGTGCTCCTTC
>QAOC01017490.1:32521-53864 GCA_003255005.1 Begonia fuchsioides
CCGAGTTCTACCTCAAGGATTATATATGCCTTTACCGGTGCCATCTCAACCATGGGTGGATGTGAGTCTTGATTTTGTCTTGGGGCTGCCTCGGACTCCTAGAGGGAATGAAGCCATTATGGTAATCGTGGATTGGTTCTCCAAGATGGCTCATTTTGTTGCTTGCCACAAAACCGATGATGCTAATCAAGTGGACGATCTCTTCTTCAAGGAGGTTGTCCGACTTCATGGAGTGCCAACCACCATAGTCTCGGACCCGGACACCAAATTCTTGAGCTCTTTTTGGCGAACACTATGGAGGAAACTTGGAACGAAGCTGCTTTTTAGCACATCTTACCATCCCCAAACAGATGGACAAACAGAGGTTGTTAACCAAACCTTGGGAACCTTACTCCGGAGCATAGTAGGAAAGCGGCTCTCGGATTGGGATGTGCAATTACCGTATGTGGAATTTGCTTACAACCGAAGTGTGCATAGTGCCACCCAAGCCTCTCCATTTGAAGTAGTCTATGGTTTCAATTCGTCCACTCCTTTGGATTTGATCCCTTTTCCGAGCCAAGAGCTAACCAATCCAGATGGAGAACAAAAAGCTAAGCAAGTCCAAGCCATGCATGCTCGGGTCCAAAAGGCCATTGCTAAGAAAATTGAAGCCTTTGCCAAATATACTAACCGGGGCCGAAGAGATGTGGAATTCAAACCAGGTGATCTTGTTTGGCTGCACTTAAGGAAAGAAAGATTTCCTAGCCAAAGAAAGTCCAAACTTCTCCCTAGAGCCGATGGACCATTCGAAATTACCGAGAAGATCAATAAGAATGCCTACAAATTCAAGCTTCCCGGAGATTATGGAGTGTCGGCATCCTTTAATGTTCAAGATCTTTCACCATATTTGGGGGAAGAGTCGGAAGAAGAGGAGGAGCAATCCATAGATTTGAGGGCAAATCCTCAATCACCCGGAGATGATGATATGCCCGGGATTCACCAACAACCGAAGGGGGCAATTACTCGGAGCCGTGCAAGATATTTTTCTAACTTGTTTGTTGATTTTTCAGGTACTTCTTTCCCTTCCATTGTTTGTTTTGATGCTCCTTCACAGCTGGATCAAAAACTCCCCAAACATTGCTTACAATGGGAGTTTGTAGTAGAACAAACCGACGGCCGAGAACACCAATTGATGTCAAAGCCAAACCCGGCACCATGCATGGAGAAAACCGATTATCCAATGCCAATCTTAAAAGAAGAAGCCGTCCAAGGAGTTCCTGAATCATCAAGAAAAAAGGTCAATTTCGAACAAGGAGCATGAAGGAAGTCTCGGGTTTATAAATTTCTTGCTGTTTTTTTTGAAAACCCGATTGTATTTTGCCTTGCATGGTTTACGTGAAAACCATGCAAGAATGTGTTGTTTATTTCTTTGATGTTTGTTGTTTAGTGTAGTGGCTGCAAGTGGGAGGTTAAGTTGTATTAGGATGGGTTGCAGCCACGTTTTAGCTGCCCATGCCTCTCTTTTGGTGGAGAAGTCTTTGTGGCCCCCACTTGCCATCCCTCTTTAATGGTGATTTGCTTAGGTTTGTAGGAGGCCATTATGCCACCCTTTGTAGCTCGTCGGAAGGAGGGTTTTAACCTCCCTTGCTCAGCATTTTGCAAGATAGAAAAGTATTGGAAAATTTGCAGAAGATTTGAAGCTCTCAAACCCTCTTTTCTCACGGCTTCAAGGGATTTTGGTGAGTAATATTCAATCTTCTTTGTTTGTCTTGGTGTTGGTGATTAGCTAGGATCACTAAACCTTATTCCAACCTCCTTCCTCACTTGTTTAGGAACAAAAGTGAGCTTGGAAATCCCATAGCCTTCCTCCATTTGTTGTTTGCATTTGTGTTTGTCTTTGTTGTTGGTTGCTGTTTTTGGTGCTTACCCGAGTGAATTTGTGCAACAAAAGTCCAATTCGTGCCATTTCTGTTTTCCGTGAACAAAAGTCCCCAATTTTATGGCTGTGAGTTCCTCTTTCATGGTTTGAAATAACTGTTCTTTACGTTTAGCCACAGCCCCTCCTCATCAAGAGTTATGCATGTTTTTTCTACTGCCTTCTACCCGAACTTCTGAAATCGGGCAGTTCTGTCCATCAATTTTCTATCCTGCATATCTTCCAATCTACCAGTGTTTTTTCCCTCAAACCACTTTCAATCTCTTCCCACTTCGTTGAAGTTAAGTTTTGCCAATTTCCACCCTCCCAGACTCCCTGAATTGGAAGTTGTACAGAAGTTTCCCCAACATCCATGCACTGTTTCTTTCAGCTTTGTCTGTTTGTGCACCTAAAATTGCCTCCCTATATGTTATTGATCCGCACGTTTTTTTAGTCTGTAAATTTGGCCAAACTTAGCCCACTCTCAAAGGTTTAAGTCCTCCAATTTCTAGCTAAAGGCCCTGTATGTGTTTGGAGTTCTCCTTGCTCCAATCCCCTTTGCTGCCTACCTTTCTTTCTCTTGGCAGATTGTTGCCATCTCCTATCTTCCCGACACTTCCTCCTACCCCGAGCGTGTCAATTCCAAATCCATAATTTCGATTATTAAGTCTAATACAACTAGATAGAAGAACTTACTATCAAATAAAAACATCTAGGGCACAGAATAAATAGAAAACAGAAACTACCCGAATTTACTATTTGAAACTCTGTCTGTTCCAGCAGTAAACAAACAAATTCATAACTTAATCTCCACAACTTCAAATTAGTTTATTGAAAAATCCATAGCTTTAATTACATGTCTACTCCATATTATTAGACGAACATTAATCCATTTTAGCACTTTAACATTTTAGCAAACAGTAAACCCTAACAAGGCACAGTTTAATCCGAATTTGACTTTCATAACTTCTAATTCAAAAATCCTAACCAATAATCAAATCTTCAGCCAATAAAACTCTAAAAACCTCCTTTGCTAGGGTTTGGACATACCTTGAGTTTAGAAAATCGTTGGGGGTACTCTTTTCCTTTCCTGTTTTCTTCTTTTTTCTTCTTGATTCACTCTTAACTCACCAAATTCTATTTTTCATCAACTTTTTTCTCATCAATCTCTCAAAAATCCAAATCCCTCATTTTCTCCTCTCTCTTATCATGCAACCAGCCCTTTTCTTCTACCTCTTTGTCTTCTTATGTTGTTATTTTATTATTTTAATTTTAAAATATCTAAAACTCATCCAACCGTTCATTTAAAGTGGCTAAATCTCAACCATTGATTATAATATTCTAAAGTAATACATATGAAATCTGCATTTTAACCTTACAAGTGGCTAACATTGTTATTCAATCTGTTTTATCGGTTGAAAGTTCCAAAACGAAGAGGTAGACCGTTTCATATTATTTTGGTCGACCGATACACAAAAGGGTCGTCTGATCCTTCATAAAATTCAGCATATCCTTCATTAAAATTTTCAAATCCCAAAATCTATATATCAAAAAAAAATTTAACTAATATGCAACGCATAATGATATAATATCCACGAAATTCTACCAAATTAAACTTAAAAAGTATAATAATACCTAATTTACAAAAAATACAAAATAGTCGGGTATTACACTTTGGGCTTTGGGTTAGGGATTTGGGCTTTGGGTTTTTGGCTTTCAGATTTTGACTTAAGGCTTAGGGCTGAGGGCGATGGGTGCTTAGAGCTTTGGGCTTAAGGCTTAAGGTTTTATGCTTTAGGCTTAGGGCTTTGGGCTTACACCTTTGTGTGATACAGACATCGCGAAGAGCAAAGGGGAAGAATTAAATGCAACAGGTGCAAGCATCAAAGGACCTAGGACACGATCTCGAGCAAAGAAGTTCAATGAAAAACTAAGTACATATATCCATGAACTTGTTAATTGTGACGGCGTTATTTTTCAAGACAACATCAAATTTAAATGCATGACATTCATTCATGTGCACGTGGAACAAAATGACATCATTATAGATTAGACTATTATGTACTTACCTTATGTATTATTTATAATCTATGTTGCATGTAATAAGGGAAGTATGTGAAAAAGTAGGTAAGAAAGTTGGTGGGAAAGTAGGTGAGAAAGTTGGTGAGGTTGAGAGAAGAGAAAATAGGTGAGGAATGAGTAATATAAATATGTACTAGATTTACCATTTCAAATCAACTTAAGTTTTGAGAATCATATTGTGAGAGAACTTCTCCTTTTCAACGAGTTGTTCAAAATTACCAATTGCAAGTCCAGCAACATCGTTTCTAACTTATCAAACACATCTCTTCGTCTGTTGCATCTTTCCTATCCAAGGTTCTTAGTCGCGTTATTGTGCTTAGAGGTTTGGGCTAAGGGCTTTCGCCTATGGATTAGGGCTTTGAGTTATGCTTAGGGCATTGTTCTCTGGGATCAGGGGTAGAGCTTGGGGCATAGGAGTTTGGGCTTAGCGCTTAGGACTTAGGGCTTCGAGTTTAAGACTTAGGCCTTGACTTATTGCATGGGACTTTAGAATTAGGGCTTTGGGCTTAGGGATTTAAGCTTAGGGCTTTGGGCTTACAACTTTAGGGTTAGAGCTTAAGGACTAAGGCTTAGGGCTTTCTTGATGTGCCAGGGACTCATCATCAACTGGAAGGAGCAACAACTCGAAGCCGTGCAAGACTTTTAGCTAATATGTTTGTTGATTTTGCAGGTACATTTGTCCCTAAATTGGAGCTCCTAGATATTCCTTCAAATCATGATCAAGAACTACCCAAACATTGCTTACAATGGAAGTATAAAGAAGAGAAGGAGTTAGCCAAATATCCAAGATCTTCCTTGCCAAGTTCACCACCCGGGACATAACTACACTCGGTTTCAAGGACAATGGAGGCCGTATGCACCACTATTTAGGGGGGATGAAGGCTTCCAAGGAATGGCCAAGTGATGTTTGATTTTTGTGTTTGTAAAATACTAAGTTATTTGGGATTTTTTTGATGTAAACATTTTGGTTCAGTTTGGACCAATTTGCGGGGAGTGGTTCGGGTTGAACCATTCTCTCTTGGAGTGGTTCGGTTTGAACCCCCCTTTTTCCTTCCTTTGCTGGAGCTTTGGGAGAGTCTTCTCTTCCAAACTCCTTAGTTCCTTCTTTAGTTTGGTTTGGACGTGAGTTAGGATTTGGTTGGCTTGCAAGTGGGTGATGGGTACCCTTTTCTCACCTAACACCTACTTTTAGCTAATCATTGCCCCCTAATTTAGGTTTATTTTTGTTTATTTTATTTGGGGATATTTTTGTATGGGTATGTATCCCTCCTCCCACGTTGGGAGAGGTAGAAAAGAATTTGGTAAAGTGAAGAAGCTTGAAGCTCTCTCCATCCTCTCCTTTTCTCACGGCAAGGTTAGATTTTGGTAAGTGATATCCACAATCTTTCTTTGTTTTTTGGTGTTGGTGTCTTGCTAGAGCCACTTAGCCCTTATTCGAACCTTCCTCCACACTTGTTTTGGGTCAAGGTAAGCTTGGAAATCACATAGCCTTCCTTCCATTTGTTGTTTTGGAATTGATGTTGTCATTGTTGGTTGCTGCCGGTTGTAATGTAAGCTAATCCCCGTTTGTATCCCAAAAGTGTCCTCCGTATCAACTTCCGTTTCCCATGTGCTAATGTCCTGAAATTTGGGCTGTGAGTTCTTCTTTTAGGTCTTGAAATATTTGGTTTGTCTTTGTGTTCCCTGTTCCTCCTATCTAAAAGTTGTGCGTGCGTTTTTTCCTCCTTTCTTCTTCCGAACTCCAGCAATCTGGCAATTCTGTCCATTAATTTTCTATCCAGCATAACTCCTAGCCTACCTGTGTGTTTTCTGTGAAACCACTTGCATTGTCTTCTCCTTTGATTGATGTTGTTGTCTGCTTATTTTCACTATCCCAGACTCTCTACATTGGGAGTTGTTCAGTCATCTCTACCACCCAATGCTCTGCCAATTGGTAATTTTGTCTGTTTGTGCTTCTAAATGTATCCCCGTGCCATTTCATGAACCACACGTGATTTCAACCTAAATCTAGACCAAACTTAGTTCCTTCCCTAAAGTCTAAGTCCCCAAAATTTCAGCCCAAAAGCCTGTATGCAATTGTAGTTCTAACTGCCACAATCCCCTGTTTCTGTTTTGGTCATTCTTCACATTGGCAGATTGCATTACTTTCTCCTATCCCGACACTTCCGTATTCTTGGAGCGTGTCATTTCTACTTAGAACCTATGGCTTAGGGCTTATAGATTAGAGCTTAAGGCTTAGGGCTTAGTGCATTAAGATTAAGGCTTAAGGTTTAGGGCTTATGACTTAAGCTTTATGCTTTGGCCTTAGAGGTTTGGGCTTAAGGATTTGGGCTTTGGGTTTAGGTCTTAGAGCTTATGCTTTCCGGCTTTAGGCTTGGCATTTGAGCCTAGGGATTTTGTCTTAGGGGCCTAGAGCATAACTCTTAGTGCATACAGCTTTGGGCTTAGGGCTTAGAGCCTTGGGATGACGACTTTAAGGTTAGTGCTTAAGTATTAAGGCTTACAACTTTCTAGTTAGGGCTTATGGCTTAAGGCTTATGGCTTAGGGCTTAGTGCTTTATGATTAGGGCTTAACGTTTAGGGCTTATGACTTAGGCTTTATGCTTTGGTCTTAGAGCTTTGGGCTCAAGGCTTTGGAATCAGGCTTTGGGCTTTAGGCTTTGGGCTTAGGGTTTTGGGCTTAGGGCTTCGGCATTGGGATTTAAGCTGAGGGCTTTGGGCTTACGACTTTAGGGTTAGAGCTTAAGAACTAAGGCTTAGGGCTTTCTGCTTAGAGCTTATGGCTTAGGGCTTATGGCTTAGAGCTTAGGGCTAAGGCTTAGTGTTTTATGATTAAGGCATAAGGTTTGGGGCTTATGACTTAAGCTTTATGCTTTGGCCTTAGAGCTTTGGGCTTAAGGATTTGGGCTTTGGGCTTTGGGCTTCGGTCTTAGGGCTTAGGCTTGCCGGCTTTATGCTTGGCATTTGAGCATAGGGATTTTGTCTTTCCCTTTGATCTTCCTAATGTCATCATCAATATGGCTTCGGGCTTAGGGCTTTGGGATTTGAGCTTTAGATATAGAGATTAAGGCATAGGGCTTAGGGCTTAGAGCTAAAGGCTTAAGACTTAGAGTTTTGGGCTCAAGGCTTTAGGCTCAGTGCTTTGGGCTCAAGGTTTAAGGTTTAAGGCTTAAGGCTTATGGCTTTGGGCTTAAGTCTTTGGGCATAGGGCTTTGGCTTTTAGGCTTATTTCTTTGGGATTAGGGTTTAAGGTTTAGGGCTTAGAGGTTAGAGCCTAGAGCTTAAGGTTAGGGCTTTGGTTTTAAAGATTTAGGCTTTGTTCTTTGAGCGTATGGCTTAGGGCTCCAGTCTCAAAACTTTTGGCCTAGGGCTTCAGTCTTAGGCCTCCAGGCTTAGGATATAAGATGTAACACTTAGGGCCTAGGCCATTCGAGCTTAGAGTTTAGAGCTTTGGTCTTAAGGATTTAGGTTGAGGGATTGGCGCTTAAGGCTTAGGGATTGGGGCTTTGTGCATTGAGATTAGGGGTAGGGCTTAAGGTATTGGACTTAAAGCTTACGGCCTAACAAGGCTTTATGCTAAAGGTTTTGGGCTTAAGTCGTAGGGCTTTGGGCTCTAGGCTTAGTGCCAACTTAGTGCTTTGGTCTTAGGCTCTAGGCTTTAGGCTTGGTCTATAGGCCTTAGTGCCTTAGTGCTTATGGTTTAGAGATTAGGGTGTACGTGTTGGGGTTTAAGGCATTACCCTAGGGCGTTAGCCTTACGCCATAAGGATTTAGGCTTTTGGCTTAGGGCTTTCGGCTTACGACCTTTGGCTTTGTGCTTTGGGATTAGGGTATAAGAGTTAGTGCTTAGGTCTTATGGATTCGAGCTTTGAGCTTAGCGCTTAGTCCTTAGAGATTTGAATTTTGAGCTTAGAACTTAGGACTTATAGCTTAAGTCTAAGTGCTTTGGGCTAAGTTCTTTAGCCTTAGGGCTTTTCCCTTAGGTAATATAATCTAGAAACGAGGTGGTTTAAGGGGATATGAAATGGGCAAGATGCTGGCTCAGTTTTTAGAGAGCATAGTTTTTTGGCTCTATTTGTAGGGTTGCAGTGGACAAGTTGACAAAGCAAACCTTGAATTTTCAGATAATTGTATTAAGATGACGTAAAAGTAAATAAAAAAAATTGGTGGCAAAAAGCAAAAAGAAGAAAAGTGGATCTAGATTTATTTTAGTGGTCTTGGTAAAACGGGCATAACTCGCATTTCACAGCGAGTTTGAGGCAGAAATATTGTCACACCCCGTTAACCTTTACTTAAAAATGATCGTGGTAAAATTTTTCTTTCTTTAAAAATATTTCTCTTGAATTCTTTTTCATGAAAACACAGCGAAAGACTAACAAATTATAACATATAGTTTAATCAAAATTTGTAATATAAATAATAAACATCTTTATACAGCATCATTTAACAAAACTAAACTTTTAAAACAAATTATTGTTCAAAGGTAAACACTCCAAAATACTTCAAATGTGCATCTTGACATCCAGACTAGTCGGTACTTACCGATTCAAGCTTCCCGCACCGGATCTGCCTCCTCCACGGCATGATCGTTACATCAAACAAGGAGGGCTAAGTCAATCCCCTTGATCTTCATCACCTACATCACAAAGCATAACCTATAAGCCTAAAGCTCAATAAGTAATCGAATGAGCCTATATGCCTAACATGAGCATGATGTTTCTTGAAAAATAGCACATTCATTTCGTTCCTTATCGTTATCTTGATTTAACTTGACATGTGTGGGCGTCACATCGTATGAAGGTGAATAGGCACCATATGGCCTCCATGAGGCAGCCAATTCCACCTTCTCCCATAACTTGATCTTGACCATACATTTATGCATTGGATGATTAATGTGTCCCTTAACACCTTCATCATCTGTTGGGTGACATTTTAAAAACACGCATGGGAAAACATTTTTGTATCTTTCATAAAACATGATGCGTGGACATGATTCATACATATGCATGTAATGGTAACATAATTTAAGTACAAGCAACATAATGCATTAAACATCTCCGAAGTCAACCATAATAAACGTTCTTAGTAAACTTGACTTAACTTAACTCTTGACTTATGATAATACATAAACATCAAACAATGTCAATCAAGCACCAATAAAACCCAAAGCACTTGGGTCGTTGTACGGTGTGATACACCCCAATAGAATATCATTAATAACATTATCATAAAAACAAACAACTCCTAAGACATTCTTACTTAACAAATATCTATGTAAGCAAACGCATCATCCTTATGTCCTATCCTCTATGATGTAGTCCCACAAGGGGCCAAACACATGCTGGGATTACCAATATTTTTTTTGATTCGTCAATTCATTACTTCTAAGGTGTAATTCCATCTACATATTAATCTTTTGTTAGCACATTTTATTCTTTAACCATAAAACATTATATTCACATAAAATTATTGTACATAAAAAAATTGGGTGTTAAAAATATAGAGTCTAAGGGGTAAATAAAAAAAAGTCTTTGGAGGGCATTTTGGTGGTCTAAGGGGTTTTCACGAGTTCTCTAAAAAGGTAGTGTCAAAAAGTGATTTTTAATCGGCTATAACATACGCTACAAATATGGAATTTGAGTGAAAAATGTGGCTATCTTTTACAAAATAAGTCTAGTGTAAGAGCGTCAAATATTTCATCAAGCAATGGATTCGTGTTGAAATGCCTTTCTCTCATCCATAGGGCTTAGGGCTTAGGGCTTTGGGCTTAGGGCTTAGGGCTTTGGGCTTAGAGCTTTGTGATTTTGCATAAAGGATTTGGGCTTTGGTCATAGTGCTTAGGGCTTAGGGATTAGGGATAGGGCGTAGGGCTTAGGGCTTAGATCTTAGGGCTTAGGGCTTAGGCCTTAGGCCTTAGGGCTTAGGATTTTGGGCTTATGGCTTTTGGCTTAGTGCTTAGGGTTTAGTGTTATGGCTTAGGATAACTATAGATAGGTGAGAAAAACAAGATCAAATGGGATGGAAGAGGAGCTATATGGATTGCTTCCTTACCTAAATATCCAACAAGATGATGTATGACTTACTAGATGGCAATCAAGTTAGGGCATTGGGCTTTAGGCTAAGTCTTTAGGGCTTACAACTTAAGGCTTACTGCTTCAGGATTAGTGCTTAGGGCCTTAGGGCTTTGGGCATAGGAGGTAAAGAGGGCTTTGGGCTTGGGGCTTTGCAAGAAGGTCTTAGGGCTTACTGCTTAAGGTATAGTGCTTAGGGCTTACGATTTATGGCTTGGGGCTCAGGGCCTTAGAGCTTAGTGCTTAAGGCCTCAGGGCTTAGGGATTAAGGCCTTAGGGCTTAAGGTTTAAGACTTCAGGGTTTAGGCTTAGCGCTTTGGCCTTTAGGCTTAGGGCTTATGGATTATAACTTACAACATAGGGCTTAGGCCTTTCGGATTTTGTATTTGGGTGTAGTGCCTAGTGGTTAAGGCATAGGGATAGGAGCTTCAGGCTTGGAGGTTAGGGATTAATGCTTAGGTCTTAGGTTCTAGGTCTTTGAGCTTAGAGCTTATGACTTATGGCTTAAGGTATAGGACTTATGTAATAAGGCTTAGTGCTTAGATCTTAGGCCTTAGGTCTTAAGGCTTATGCTTTACGACTTTGGGCTTAAACCTTAGGGCCTAGGGCTTTAGACTTTCGCCTTAGTGCTTTTGGCTTTTGTCTTTGTGTATCGAGCTTTCAGTTTAGCACTTTTGGCTTAGGGATTCGGGCTTAGCGCTTTGAGCTTTGTGCGTTGGGTTTGCTCTTTGTGGTTAAGGCTTTTGGCTTAGGGTTTCTAGCTAAGCGCTTAAAGATTAGGATTTAAGGGATTAAAGCTTACGACTTAGGGCTTAGTGGTTAGGTCTTACAGTTTAGAGCCTTAGGATTTTTGCTTTGGACGTAGTGCTTAGTGCTAAAGGCTTAGGGCTTAGGGCTTAGTGCTTAGGGGTTTGGGCTTAGGCCTTAAGGCGTAGGGATATTTGAGCTTAGGAATTCTTCCTTTATGCTCTGGGTTTTGTGCTTTGGGTTTTGTGCTTTGGGTTTAAGGCTTAGCGCTTCAGAGTTATGGTTTAGTGCTTAGGTCTTAGGGCTTTGGCCTAGCACTCTAGGCTTTGGGCATTGGGCTTAGGGCTTAGGGCTTAGGGATTTAGGCTAATGGCTAAGGGCGTTTGAGTTAATGCTCAGGGCTTAGGGTTAACATCTTAGGGATTTGTGCTTAGTGTTAGCTTTAAAAGGTATCAATTATTTTTGATGATAACTATGTAAGATAAAATTGAAGTTTTAGCAAGTGCAGCTAGGTTCGTAGAAGAACATATGTCGACAGGTGAGCAAGTATGTCGACCGCTCTAAGTCCAGAGATGAATCGTATGTCGACCGGACGCCACTTATGTCGACCGCTTCAGAACCAGAGAAAAATCATATGTCGACCGTTATCAACTTATGTCGACCGATTGAAGACATTTGAAGTTCAAGAGATTAAATCTATGTCGACCGGACGCATCATATGTCGACCGCTCAAAGACCAGAAACAATTGTATGTCGACAGCCTATCAAGTATGTCGACCGATTGAAGTCAATTGAAGTACAAGAATTTGGATCGTATGTCGACCGGACGCAACTTATGTCGACCGCATGGAATCCAGAAACAATTGTATGTCGACCGTTTAGAACATATGTCGACTGTTCAAAATTCCAGCGAAAGAAGAAATCTGAAGTTATGTCGACCGTTAAAGAACTTATGTCGACCGGCAAAAGAACAGAAAGTTTTCCATGTCGACCGCCAAGAGTAGATGTCGACCGAAGAACTTCAAGATACCGAATATATGTCGACAGTTGCAGAACCTATGTCGACCGGCCAAAGAACAGAAAGTTTTCCATGTCGACCGCCAAGAGTAGATGTCGACCGAAGAACTTAGAAATACCGATGTTATGTCGACAGCTCCGACGATATGTCGACCGGTCAAGACCAACGACAGGGAAATTCTTCAACGGCTACTTTTTTATGAGTCTTAACGGCTATCTCTATGTCGACAGCCCTCGAAGATATGTCGACAGCTCCGTAGTCTGACAGACGGAAATCTATAAATTGGAGACGAGAAGCCAAAAGTTGCAGCCGATTTTTTAGAGAGAAAAGTACGTCCAAACTCTGCCAAAATTTCTAAAAAGCTTTTCTCTTCACTCTCTCATCATTGTAATTTATAAGATCATTCTCTTTGTGATCGAGAGAGTAGTTTTTCAAATCATTCACAAAACACTTCAAGTTATTACTTGTGAGATATTGTAAAGGGGTGACGCCTCTCAGAAAGAAGAGTCAATTGTAAGGTTTGATTGACACCCGGAAGTCAATCATAGTAAAGCTCAAGGTAGAGCGGAAAGATCTTCAAGGAGGAACCTTGAAGCGCGGACGTAGGCAAGGTTGGCCGAACCGCGTTAACAAGCCCAGTATTATCTTTCTTTCTCTTAAACTTTTTAATTATTGGTTGAGCTTAATCATTTAATAGATAAATAATTTTTAAGAGATAAACGAAGAATTTTATATTAAACTTATAAAATATCGATTAACCTAATCCCCCCACCTTTAGGTTAAACACGATCCTACACTTAGGACTTCAGCCTATAGCTTTCGACCTAAAGATTAGGGCTTAGAGCGTAGGTTTTAGGGCTTATATCTTAGGGCTCAGTGCTATGTGGATAGCTATTTGGGCATTGACCTTAGGGCTAAAGGCTTAGGGCTTAGGGCTTATGGTTTAGGGCTTAAGGCTAGAGCTTTGGGCTTATGACATTGGGCTTAGAGCTTAAGGCTTTGGGTTTAGGGCTTTCTTGTTTAAGCTTCGGACTTAGGACTTAAATCAAAGGGTTTAGGGATTAGGGACTAGGGATTAGTGCTTAGGGGTAGGGCTTAGGACTTAGGGGTGAGGGATGGGGGCTTTGGGTTTAGGGCTTGGGGCATAGGACTTTGGGCTGTAGCCTTAAGGCATTCGCCTTACGATTTGGGCTTGGAGTTAGGCCTAAGGGCATAGACAATTGGGCTTAAGGCTTAGGGTTTAGTGCTTAGGTTTTGGCATAAGGCTTAGGGCGTAAGGCTTTTGTAACAACCCTCATTTTTATTTTAGAATTTTGTGACTTTAAGATGGAATTGTTTAAGATTTGTATTGCAAATGTTGGGTAGATATTGAAAAAATTAAAGTATTATCGATGTTAGCAATTTAGTAGGTTGAAGGTGATGAAGAAAATAAGGTTTAAGGGGGTATAAGTAATGATGTTATTCAGAAAGGTTAGAAAATCTTTTAAGTGTTTAGGAATACTTTTGGTCGACCCCAGAATCAAAAAGGGGTCAACACAAAATAACCCTCGGTCGACCCCAGGATCAAATAGGGGTTGTGATGTACAATCGGAGTACATCGCCGATCTAGCGCCGAAGAGCACGGCCAATTTTGCTAATTTGTGTGCTCGTTTTGCAGGAACTTTACCCACGGAAACAATGTCCGAGGAAAATCACGAGCGGCCAAGGACTTTGCTCGGTTGGCGTCCGAGCATTCCCGGACATGACACGTCCAGTGCCCAGCCTCCAGGCCACGACACGCCCGACAGCCAAGCCCATGACACATCCGGGGCTCTCGACCAAGACACGCCCGACGCCCAATTGGCGCCCCAAGATCATGACCCGACGACCAATGGAGACACGGTCGTCGCCCTTCCCGAAGTCCACTAAGGCTTCGGCCCAAGAGAATAAGTGACCGACATGGGAGAACGCACAGTCCAAATCTTATGGATCTAGTGCTCGACCATGGGCCTTAGTTTCGGTCAAATTTAGTTTTCTTTATTTTATCAGCAATTAGTCATAGAGAAGGAAGAGAAAGCAGCCCAAAGAAGAGGAACGAACACCCATAGGCGAAGGCCCACAAAGGACAGCCATGGCCGAGCCTTGACTGACCCACGGTCAAGCCACAGCCCACCTTCGGCCCACTAGAAGACCTTGACCAAATGTCATCGGCCACTTGACTTAAATCTTTAAGTAATCTGGTTATTTGGTCAAGGAAAAGACAAGGTTCGAATTTGACACGGACAAATCTCAAGATGTCCGAAGAGTATCCACCGGGCGAACACAAACACCGTCCATCAAGCCACCGGCAAAACAATGGAGATTTTCATCCAAATAATCTGTGCTAAAGATGCCATATTCGTAGGAGGATCGTTGGACAGCAACCTTTTCAAAATGGCATGGACAAATCCCGTGATGACATGGAGATAAGATCAAACCGCGCACACAAACCGATCACCGAGCCACCGGCAAACCACAAGGGATTTTCATCCAAACGATCCATGCTCTAACCTCAAGAATGATCAGAGGATCTTCTAGCAACAAACTTGCAAAATATCCTCGCGGATCCCACAAAATCCGGTCAACCGAGGAACCAGACCACGTGACACTTTATTCTGACCACCGAGAGTCTTTTAGAAGTCGCGGATTCAAATTGGCCCGAGCCAATCATTCATGGTTCGAAGATTACCCACCCGGCAAGAGCCCTCGGTCAACAACAGGTCACTCTCGGTGAAGTATGATCTCCCTTCAAATCTGACCGAACTTATCTCTAATGGATCGAACCTCCTCCCGAAGAAGAAGCGTCCTTGAAGCAATCTTAGGCGTTCAAGTCATCCAAGGGCCTAATTTATCTTTCTTAGCTTTTTATCTTTTACGTTTTTAGTATTTAAGTGTAACACTTACACTTTAATAAATAGAGAGAATTTTAGTAAAAATTGTGCATTGCACCTTCTTCCCGAAAGGTTTGAAGCTCCCCCCGACGTATACTTCTCTGGTGAGTCATATCTGGCCGAGACCGTCAACCCTTGCACATACGATCGGTGCGTCACATCCGAGTGTGGGTAAGGTCTATCGAGGAGAACACTTTGATTGCTCAAGTGTTCAAATTGTTCATCCACCTTCAAACCAAAACTCTAAAGAGTCCATCCCATCCTCCGAGCTATCAAACCCTCCATTGCCCGAATTCACCACATTTTCCATCATCTGAACCATTCCATTATTTCACCGAGCCATCTCCACATTTATCTGAGCATTCCCCATTATTTCCACCACAATACACGACGTTCATCCGAGCCCCGTGTTCGTGCATTCTTCCGACCCACGGTGCGCTGACCCCCAAGTAGGGCACATCTGGTCGACACAATATAACCCTTTCGGTCGACCCCAGGATCGAAGAGGGGTCGACACAATATATCTTTCGGTCGACCCCAGGATCGAAGAGGGGTCGACACAATATAACTTTCGTTCGACCCTAGGATTGAGCGGTCGACACAATATAACTCTCGTGAATAGATTCGGTTGACACCTTAAGTAGCGGTCGACACCTTGTTGAATAGCGGTCGACACTTTCCCGATTTAAGTTGAAAAGTCAACAAAAACTTGGAGAAATCTTGATGGATGGACGTGAGCGAAAAATCCATTTTTGTTTAATTAATGAGACAAGAAGGCATGGTCTGCCATTTTCCTACCAACACGACTCCTTCTCCCTATTTTACTTTAAGTTGTCACGTCTTGATCAAGGGGAGAGTGAGATTGAGAAAGAAAGAGATATTGTGAGAGAAAAGAGTAAGGAAGCTGAAGTTCCAAGTAATCTTTCTATCCTCTGAATTCATTTTAAGTTTAATAAGGATAATATGATGATATTGGTTGAATTGACGGACGACCGTTTTGTAAGTTAGGTCATCTGTTTTGTAAGTTAGGTCGACCGTTCCTAATTTTTACTCTCTATTTATGAACAGCGGTCGACACCTTGATTTAAGCGGTCGACCGGTTCCCGATTTTAAAATGCATGCTCTCTGTTTTGTCAGCATTGGTCAACCCCTCAAAGGTTTGGTCGACCGGTCCTTGGTTTCCAGAGATGCATGCTCACTATTATGTCAATATTGATCGACACTTTATGCTACATTAGTTTTGGGAATTTTGTGTCTTCTAAGAAGTTATATTACACTCTTTAAGGAATAATTTGACACCCGTAGCATCACGAATTCATCAATATAGAAGAAGTTATAGTTGATCAAAGTTGGGGTAAAAGTTATGACTTTCTGCAATGAAACAGGTCATGCTACATGAATTCTCATCCTTAAATGATCTGTATGTTTAGGTCCTCATTTGGATTAAAAAGAGGCTCAAGTGGATTGATTCAAGATAGCTGCTAAGGTAAGTTAGTATTAAGATGGTTTGGCCCTTAAGTGGGACTACATTGCAAAGATTAGGATGTATGTTTGATGTGCATTGTATGTTTGTTTTCATGACATGTTTGATGATATACTTGTTTTCATGTTATGTTTGATGTGATTTAAGTAATGTTTCATAGTCACATGGTCATGCATTATAGTTTTACAAAATATGAACGAACTATTGTCATGCCTGGTTTTACAACGTAGTTGGAGGTAAACGAGATATGATTGGTGGTATGGGACGCCAATTATGTTCGTCTCTAATGAGTTAAGAACATGAAAAGCCAAAAATATAAATGATTGGTAGAACCACGAGGTGGAAAGCTTGGTCCCGAGGACTGGGTAGAACCACGAGGTGGAAAGCTGGATCGATAAGCAAGAATAAAAAAATGTAAATGACTGGTAGAACCACGAGGTGGAAAGCTCGGTCCCCAGTACTGGGTAGAACCATGAGGTGGAAAGCTGGATCAATAAGCAAGAATAAAAAAATGTAAATGACTGGTAGAACTACGAGGTGGAAAGCTGGATCGATAAGCAAGAATAATGCAATAAAGAACGAAATGGAATTGTGCATTGTTTTAACAACATAGCATACTTATGCATTGCATTTTATAGTTATGCTACTTACTGAGCTTTAGGCTCTTAGTTTAGGCTTTGCAATGTAGGGAATGTAATGGAGGAAAGTGATATGCTCGAGAGCCACCAACAATCAGAGGGCGTGACAACCCGGAGCCGTGGAAGAATACTAGCTAACATGTTTGTTGATTTTGCAGGTATAACATTTTCTCCATTGGATCTCTTAGACGCTCCCACACTTCATGAAAAGGAACTCCCCAAACATTGCCTGCAATGGGAGTTTGGAGGGGAGAAGGTGGAGACCGGTGTCCAAAGTCCACCTAGCCGAAGCCTCCCACCCGAACCACGACCATGTCCGATCACATGGGTGAAGGATACCGATTTCCCCACAACCATTTTGGGAGAGGAAGCCCTCCAAGAAGAGTCCAAAAGGGGTGCAAATGATCCACTCCAACTAGCATTGGACAATCCATCAAGTGATGGATCGGATCATGCCTAAATCTTCACCAATTTGGGCTCGGCTAGGAGATCAACAAGCCCGGGCAAGAATGGTCCATCAATAATGGTCCACTTGATCTTCTCTTTGATATTTTCTTTTGCTTACATGGGTTGGTTGTAAATTATATATATGCTGAGCTGTTTTGTTGTAAGCCTTGATGGTTCGGTTAAGCCTTGATGGTTCCCCTTGGCCTTTTTCTTTAGGTTGATGTTTTGGTACGTGGCCTTAAGTCTAGAATCTTTGTGGTGTGTTTAGGAAGCTTTGGTGGGACCCAATTCCACCTAACACCTACTAAACACTCATTAGTCCTATTTCTTTTTCTTTTTGGTTTTTCCCTTTTGATGTAATTGGAGAGAGTATCAAAACTCTCCTCCCTCGTCATTTGTAAGCAGAAAAAAAGATTGGATAAAAGAAGAAGCTTGAAGCTCCTCTCCTTTTTTTTTCTCACGGATTTTTCATCCAAAGGTGAGTAATATCCTTTGTTATGGATTGTCTTTGGTGTTGGTGAATTTTGCTAGGACCACTAAGCCTTTGTACCAACCTTCCTCCTCACTTGATTAGGATTAAGGCAAGCTTGGAAGTCCTATAGCCCTCACTCCATCCCATTTGATTTCGGATCTTTTGCAGTTTGGTGTTATTTGTTGTTGTTATTTCTTTATCGGGTGGATTTTGTGCATCAAAAGCCACCCCTGTGCCAACTTGTGTTTCCATGTGCTAATGTTATGATATTTGGTCTGTGAGTTCCTAATTTGTGTCTTAAAATATTTGGTCTTTCATTGTGTCCCCCGTTTCTTCCATTTAGGAGTTGTGCCCTCATGTTTCCACTGTCCTTCACCCGAGTACCTGAAATCTGACCATTCTGTCGACTGCATTTTAATCTCTCATATCTTTTAATCTACCTGTGTTTTTTTTGTCTAACCACTTGCATTCTCTCCCTCTTTCCTTGATATTGATTTCTGCCAATTTTCTCATTCCCAGACTCTTTGTATTGAAAGTTGTGCAGAAGTCTTTCACTACCTCCTGTACTACCAGCCCTCCTTGTTCTCGGCAGATTGCCTTGTCTTCCCATTTGTCCCCTTTCCTCCCAACACCTCCTAACCCTGAGCGTGTCAGAAAGGGTGCAAGTGACTGATCAAGGAGTTAGAGCAGAAGAGTGTCCAAATGATACAGTTTATTGAGTGATGACCGACGGGAGTGACGCATGACAAACACAGAGTCATAATATAAAATGTTTTGAATGTTTTGAAGATGTAATTAAAATGTATAGCCTTATTTTGGAGTGATGAATTACAAAGGTTTTTAAAATGAATGTATCTTAAGTTGAACTATTTTTCTTCCGCTGTAGATTTAAGTTATTAAATGCTTATGTATTTTCTTTAAAGGTGGAATTCAAATGTATGTTTTTATCATTCGACGGTTTTCCTTGTAAACTATTTTATAAAGTTTTTAGAAATTAAAGAAACAAGTTTTCCACCAACGTAAGTAAGTAAGAACCCAGTAACGGACCGGTTATCGGGTCACCAGCAAGTGAGAAAGTAAAGTGAGTATGTAAGAAAAGCAGCAAGTTAGCGGCGGCTCGGGAATCGGGTCATTACAATTATGGTATCAAAGCGAAACACACACAAATAAATAAGGGAACAAAAGGGTGAGTGCACTGGGTTAAGTCGGTTCTCTAGAAAGCTCAATAACTGTTATCATTTGCATACGTCCGTGTTATAAAAGGATTAATGTTGAGAGACACTTATTTGGAGTACTAACGATCTGATTTGTAATTGAAGGACTATGAGGGGAGGAAGAAGAAATATTCCAGAGGAGGGAACTAATGAGGCTGCTATTAACCAACTGTCAGAGTTGGTTAACCGTCAGTTTCAATAATTGGAGCAAATGATGAATAGAGAAGAGCAAGGAAATGGACAAAACAAGAATGCAGGGGAGCTAGGCTGTGAGAGATTTAGGAAAATGAATCCTCCATCATTTGATGGACAGTCCACAAATCCCGTGTTGACTGAAGAGTGGATTCGTTCTTTGGAGAAGATATTTTAATATGCCAAAATTGAAGAAGAAGAGAAAGTCAATAGTGTAACCTTCTTGCTGACTAGAGATGCAAGGAATTGGTGGGATACCGTTGAGGTGCCTACCAATGTGCAAGAACTACCATGGGCTCAATTCAAGAAAATTTTCTATGACAAGTATTTTAGTAGAGCCGATCAGAATAAAATGAAAATGGAGTTTATGCAACTGAACCAGTGAGGATTAGTAGCTGAATATGTGCAAAAGTTTGAAGGCCTATCATGGTTTGCCCCACAGCTGGTGGCAACCAATGAGGATAATGTTGAGCAGTTTGTGCAAGGATTGAAACCAGAAATTTGTAGAGGAATAAAGACTTGGGGATCAGAGGATGCTCAATATTCGAAGGTTGTTTCCAAGGCTCTAGACCTTGAGGAAGCATAATCAAAGTTGGTGAAGCAACAATTGGGAACATCCCAAAGACGGTTCTTTCGAGAAGTCCAACCGCAACCGAGTAAACAATGACAACCGGTGCGTGGGATAAAAAGGGCAGGTGAAAATTTGAATGAGCAGGGAAAAGGAAAGCAAGCTAAAATTTCGGGGACAATATTTGAATGCCCAAAGTGAAATAGGAAGCATGCATGAGAATGTATGGCTGGATCTGGATGCTGTTTCAGTTATAAATGTTGGCTTTAAAAGTGTTTTTAAAGCAATCAATTGTTTTTTATGATAACTATGTAAGATGACCATGAAAGATAAAATAAACTACTTTACAATGCTTAAATTAGACTTAACCATTCATGAGAAATACCCTCTTTTAAGGGTACAATTGAAGTCTAACAATTTGTTTAAGTGCTACAAAAATTTCAAATATATGTGCAGTTTGTGTCGACCCATAGTGTCTTTATGTCGACCCTTAGAAAATCCAGAAGCTTAGCCTTTCATAATTTGTGTCGACCTTTAGTGTTTTATGTCGACCCCTGTTCAAAACAGAGGCCGAGTCTTTCAAATTGTGTCGACCCACCTATAAATCTTGTGTCGACCCAAAAAGGCAAGACAACGTGCAAATGTGTCGACCCATCCAAACTGTAGGTGTCGACAATAGAAAAGACATTGTGTCGACCTTACAAAAATCTGTGTGTTGACCCTGCCTGCATTTTACATGTCGACTCTAACTTTCAAAATATGTCTCGACCCAACCCATTTGTGTCGACCCCATCCTACTTGTGTCGACCCTAGCTTTTCGAGAGACGAATCCCTTAGATTTTTGTCAACCACAACCAACATCTGTGTCGACCCCAGATTTTCTAAGAGAATAATTCTTGAAGGTTATGTCGACCGCACAAAAAGGCTGTGTCGACCCTATAGATTCTAGAGAAGAATTTTTGTCGACCCCAACAGGAAATGTGTCGACCCAATTCAGAAGATCAGCACCAACGTTCAGAAAATTCTCAACGGCTATATTTTTTATGTGTCTACCGACCAGTGTTTGTGTCGACCCCAACAGGAAATGTGTCGACCCAACTGGACAGATCAGCAGCAATCTATAAATAGATGAAGCGATCTCATTTTGACGAGACAATTTTTGACGAGAGAAAACTACGCCAAAGTGCTGCCAAATTTATTCTCGAACTTTTTACTCTCTCAAATCCTACTACTGAACTTGTATATCTTTCTTGAGATTGATTGAGTCGGTTTTTTTATAACCGTACAAATTGTAATTGTTCTACTTGAACTATCTTGGTAAAAGGGGTTACGCTCCTTCAAGAAAAGAGTCAAAAGGTTTGGTTGATACCCGTAAGTCAATGGGAGTGAAGCTCAAGGTTTGAGCGAGAAAGATCTTCAAGGAGGTACCTTGAAGCGCGGACGTAGGCAAGGTTGGCCAAACTGCGTTACCAAACTGGTGTCACTCTCTTACTCTAAACTCTTATTTATTTGTTTAAGAATTCCGAACTAGAGTTTGGAAATAACTAAACAATTCGCACGAATTTGACTTTGTAATTAAAAAGTTTAGTTAACCTTATTCACCCCCCC
>QAOC01017490.1:54237-103660 GCA_003255005.1 Begonia fuchsioides
GTTATTATCAAGGCATTGAAGAAGGAGACCCAAGCAAATTCGTGGAAGCTTAAGTTCAAGGTACTTTTCCATCCTTTGAATTTATTTAAGTTCAGTAAGGATAATATCATGGTTTTGGTTGAATTGATGGGTGAAAATGGAAGATTTCATGTTGAATGTGTGAAATCGGTTAAGTATGAACAGAGTTAGGGTTTTTAATATTCGTTCACAATTTTGCCCGAATTGGAGTTTAAACCCTTAATAAGAGTTAAAGTAGACTCATAGAGTGATCTATAGCCGTTGGAATCACTTGATTTGGAGCTTTGTAGATGAAGGTATGGGTTTTACAAGTTAGTAGGAAAAACTGGGAAAAACTTATGTCGACATAACGTGGGTTATGTCGACCGAAGTTCGATTTCCAGAAAGCATGCTCTCTGTTTTGTCACTTCGGTCGACCCATTCTTGGGTTATGTCGACCGAACACTCATTGGCACCTTATGATACGTTAGTTTTCTGAACTTGGTGTCTTCTAAGAAGTTGAAGTAGACCCTTTAAGGATTAATTTGACACCTTGATCATTACAAATGGATAGATAGAGAGAAAGTTATGGTTGTTTGAAGTCGGGATAGAAAACAAGAGTCGAAAATCAGGAGTGTTAGAACCGGTTTCGGAATTATGCGTAATGCATGAAGTTATGAAGCTCCATTGAAATTATGGTCTTCTAATGAAATGTAATATACACCTTGAGTGATCCAATGCCACTAGAATGGACTCAAATGGATAAGTGGAGAGCGAGTTATTTATGCTGTAAAACAGGTAACTTTACCGGATTCCTGATCTTTGAATGATCTACATGTTTAGGTCATTTATCGGATTAAGAAGGGACTCAAGAGGATTGATTCAAGAAATCAGCTGAGGTAAGTTAGCATTTAAGATTATTTGGCCCTTAAGTGGGACTACATTGCAAAGATTAGGATGATTGTTTGATGTGTGCTGCATGTTTGTTGCATGATATGTTTGGTGATGAATGTTTATTTTCATGTAATGTGAAGTGAAGTTTTCATGTTNATACAGACTTCCGCTGAAAGTTTACGTTATGAATGCTTATGTATTTTTGATGAAAGGTGGAATTCAAATGTATGTTTCTATCATTGACAGTTTCCTCGTAAATTATTTTACAAAGTAAAAGATAGTTTTCAGAAATTAAAAGTAACGAGTTTTCCACCAAAGTAATGTAAGTAAGTAAGTAAGAACAGTAACGGACCGGTCCTCGGGCTGCCCGCGAGTAAGCAAAGTACAGTAAAGTAAAGTAAGTAAGCAAGTAAAGTAAGGCAGAAAGCGGCGGCACGGGAATCGGGTCGTTACATATACATTACTTGACTCTAGTGCCACCCACTAGTTAGTAATATATTCCCAATCTCTAGGTATGAGAAGATATCTCTTGCAAAAGACAGAAAGTAATTAAAATATGCCTAGAGTGTAAAGTAAGGGAAGTCTCGTAAATCTAGAAGATTGAATGTAAGAGTTTTGAGAAGAACTAGTTAAGGAGGTAAGGGAAAAATATATTTAGAAGACGTTTTGAGGTTTACCAAAATTTGCCACACACTTAGATGAGTAAAGAAAAAAATTGAAGTGTACTAGTATATTCAAGCTCTAAAGTTGTAAACTTATAGAGGAGTTAAAGTAGTACCAACAACGTTAATCATGCTAATGTGGTGGCCAAGAATCTTGGAAAATTTAGATATGGTTTATGAGGTATAAGAAATCTCTGATGAGAAATTATTTGAACCGATAATACCTCAATCAAGTAAAGAATGACAACCACTGAGAAGAACGAAGCATCAAGTGAGAATAAATTCAAGCAAAAAGTAAGTTTAAGGTTCTTCTCAAGCCAAGTTATGCCATAGACTTAAAGGATGCATTTTGGAAAATGTGTTATCGGCACATGGCGATGTATTAAATGCAAAGAGAATAGGACATCTAGTGAGAAACTATCCCTAAATGAAAAAGTCACAACCAAGAAAAAATTCAAGGACGAGGAAATTAAGTAAGCTAACGATAAGGGATAAGTGTATGTCATAAAAGATTGACAACTTGTTCGATAAAATGAATGATATTTCAAGATGACATTCATGAAGAATATAAACATTATGAGTTTTTGGAAGATATCTGCTAGAGTAACAAATGCACTAGTAGTTTTATAGACATAACAAGTTGAATGTTTCAAACATTTTGGACAAGTATGTGGAGATGCACATCTAAAAGATAGTAAGATTAGTTGAAATCTTAATCTCCATTGTTATGGAGAAAATTTTAGAAATATGAACGGCGGTTCATCCCAGAACCAGCAGACGAATCAAAAGGGCAACCCAAATTTAGAAGACATGGTGAAAGCATGAGTGTCAATGTAACGACCCGATTCCCGTGCCGCCGCTTTCTGCCTTACTTTACTTGCTTACTTACTTTACTTTACTTTACTTTGCTTACTTGCGGGCAGCCCGAGAANGTATGATGAGAAGTGTAAATTACCCCATATTAGATAACACTAGAGAAGCAAATTATATGATCCGAATATGTTACAACGACTCAGGGATCAATATGCACGATTAGGAAAAGGATTTGAGTGTCACCAGACCAACATGAGGGCTATGCTAGCTTAGACAGGACTCAAGTTTGGATGAGGATTAAGTGGAGAAAATGAAAATGGTATAGGGAGTTTCAAGTTTGAATGTAAAAGTTGAATGTTTGAGACTGAACAAAGGTTAAATTGTGATACAAATATAGAAGAATGAAAATAAACCAATAGTTTAATACAATTGAATGACTTAGAAAATAATAGAATGAGAGTTGTGTTTGAATGATGATTGATAAATGAATGGAAAGATGGACTGATGTTAGATTAAAGAGAGATGAAGGGTTTGTATAGGTAGAGTAGTTAAGATTTGATGATGAGATATAAAGAGATGTGTTGATCAAATTAAAAGAAGGAGAAATAAAGGGATGAGTTATTTAATGCAATTGAGATTTAAGGAGATGATTAAAAGGTTACGCAAAAGAAGGGATAGTAACTTTGAATGAAATAATAAAGAAAATTGTAGGAAATATTTTGGTTACTTAGGATTTTGTAGTCGGATTTCCTACCACAAACAGTGGAGCAGATAGAAGTAGAGCCAAATATGAGTTGTGAGGAGCAGCCAATAAGGATACTGGATACGAAGCTAAAGGTGTTGCGGAACAAGCAAATTCCATTGGTAAACGTTCTAGGGCAAAATCATAACATGGAGGAAGCTACATAGGAAAGAGAACAAGAAATGAAGGAAAATTATCCAGAGATGTTTAAGGTCTAAATTTTGAGGACAAAATTTTATTAAGGAGGGTAGAATGTAACAACCCTCATTTTTATTTTAGAATTTTGTGACTTTAAGATGGAAGTGTTTAAGATTTGTTTTGCGAATGTTGGGTAGATATTGAAGAATTAAAGTATTGCCGATGTTAGCAATTTAGTAGGTGGAAGGTGATGAAGAAAATAAGGTTTAAGGGGGTATAAGTAATGATGTTATTCGGAAAGGTTAGGAAATCTTCTAAGTGTTTAGGAATACTTTCGGTCGACCCCAGAATCGAAGAGGGGTCGACACAAAATAACTTTTGGTCGACCCCAGGATCGAAGAGGGGTTAACACAATACAACTTTTGGTCGACCCTAGGATTGAGCGGTCGACACAAATAACTCTTGGGAACAGATTCGGTCGACACCTTAATTAGCGGTCGACACCTTGTTAAATAACGGTCGACACTTTTCGATTTAAGTTGAAAAGTCAACAAAAACTTGGAGAAATCCTGATAGATGGACGTGAGAGAAACATCCATTTTTGTTTAATTAAGGTGACAAGAAGGCATGCTCTGCCATTTCCCTACCAGCACGACTCCTTCTCCCTATTTTACTTTAAGTTCTCACGTCTTGATCAAGGGGAGAGTGAGATTGAGAAAGAAAGAGATAATGTGAGAGAAAAGAGTAAGGGAACTGTAAGGAAGCTGAAGTTCAAGGTAATCTTTCTATCCTCTGAATTCCTTTTAAGTTCATTAAAGATAATATGATGGTATGGTTGAATTGATGGATAAAAATGAAGGATTTCATGTAGATTGTTAGAAAATAAGTTGATTGTGTGCATGGTTAGGATTTTTGAGATTCGATCAAATTTTATAACAAATTGGAGTTTTTTTCCTTTATAACGGTTAAAGTAAACTCTTTTATTGATCTATAGCCGTTTGAATCACTCAATTCGTAGTTATGTAGACAAAGTTATGAATGTTGCAAGTTTGAAGACGAAAACTGAAAGAGGAATTCGGACGACCGTTTTGTAAGTTAGGTTGTCCGTTTTGTAAGTTAGGTCGACCGTTCCCAATTTTTACTCTCTACTTATGAACAGCGGTTGAAACCTTGATTTAAGCGGTCGACCGGTTCCCGATTTTAAAAACCTTGTTTTGTCAGCATGGGTCGACCCCTCCAAGGTTTGGTCGACCGGTCCTTGGTTTCCAGAGATGCATGCTCACTATTATGTCAATATTGATCGACACTTTATGCTACGTTAGTTTTGGGAATTTTGTGTCTTCTAAGAAGTTATATTACACTCTTTAAGGAATAATTTGACACCCGTAGCATCACGAATGCATCAATATAGAGGAAGTTATAGTTGATCAAAGTTGGGGTAAAAGTTATGACTTTCTGCAATGAAACAGGTCATGCTACATGAATTCTCATCCTTAAATGATCTGTATGTTTAGGTCCTCAATTGGATTAAAAAGAGGCTCAAGTGGATTGATTCAAGATAGCTGCTAAGGTAAGTTAGTATTAAGATGGTTTGGCCCTTAAGTGGGACTACATTGCAAAGATTAGGATGTATGTTTGATGTGCATTGTATGTTTGTTTTCATGACATGTTTGATGATATACTTGTTTTCATGTTATGTTTGATGTGATTTAAGTAATGTTTCATAGTCACATGGTCATGCATCATAGTTTTACAAAATATGAACGAACAATTTTCATGCATGGTTTTACAACGTAGTTGGAGGTAAACGAGATATGATTGGTGGTATGTGACGCCAATTATGTTTCATCTCCGATGAGTTAAGAACATGAAAAGAAAAAAATGTAAATGACTGGTAGAACCACGAGGTGGAAAGCTCAGTCCCGGGGATTGGGTAGAACCACGAGGTGGAAAGCTTGATCGATAAGCAAGAATAAAAAAATGTAAATGACTGGTAGAACCACGAGGTGGAAAGCTCGGTCGCGAGGACTGGGTAGAACGAGGTGGAAAGCTGGATCGATAAGCAAGAATAACGAAATAAAGAACGAAATGGAATTGTGCATTTTTTTAACAATATAGCATACTCATGCATTGCATTTTATAGTTATGCTACTTACTGAGCTTTAGGCTCATAGTTTAGGCTTTGCAATGTAGGGAATGTAATGGACGAAAGGGTGCAAGTGACTGATCAAGGAGTTAGAGCAGAAGAGTGTCAAAATCATACCATTTATTGAGTGATGACCGACGGGGAGTGACGCGTGACACACACAGAGTCCTAATATAAAATGTTTTGAATGTTTTGAAGATTTAATTAAAATGTATACCCTTATTTTAGAGTGATGGATTACAAAGGTTTTGAAAATGAATGTATCTTAAGTTGAACTATTTTTCATCTGCTACAGATTTAAGTTATTAAATGCTTATGTATTTTATTTAAAGGTGGAATTCAAATGTATGTTTTTATTATTCGACGGTTTTCCTTGTAAACTATTTTATAAACTAAAGATAGTTTTTAGAAATTAAAAAATCATGTTTTCCACCAACGTAAGTAAGAACCCAGTAACGGACCTATTCTCGGGTCGCCAGCAAGTGAGAAAGTAAAGTGAGTATGTAAGAAAAGTAGCAAGCGAGCGGCGGCTCAGGAATCTGGTCATTACAATTATGGTATCAGAGCAAAACACACACAAAAAAAATAAGGGAACGAAATGGTGAGTGCACTGGGTTAAGTCGGTTCTCTAGAAAGCTCAATAACTGTTATCATTTGCATACTTCTGTGTTATAAAAGGATTAATGTTGAGAGACACTTATTTGGAGTACTAACGATCTTAGAGCGTAGGGCTTAGGGATTTTGGCTTAAGACTTTGGGCTGACGGCTTTGGGCTTATTGCTAAAGGATTAAGGTTAAGGGATTTCTACTAAAAGCTTAGGGCTTAGGGTCTAGGGCTTAGTGCTTAAGCTTATTGCTTTGGGCTCAGAGCTTTGAGCTCTAGGCTTTGGGCTCTAGGCTTTGGGCTTAGGGTTCTAGGCTTAACGCTTTGGGCTCAGGGCTTGGGGATTTATGCTTTAGACTTTGGGCTTAATTTTTAGGGCTTTAGGTTTTGTGCTTTAGGCTCTGAGCATTGAGTTTACGGGTTAGGGCTTTGGTTATAGGGCTTAGAGCTTGTGGCTTAGAGCTTAGAGCTTAGAGCTTAGGACTTAGGGCTTTAGGCTTTGAGCTTAAAGTTTTTTGCTTAAGGCTTTAGGCAAAGGGCTTTGGCCAATTAATTAGGGCTTCGGGCTTACGGTTTAGGGGTAGGGCTTGGAGCATTGGATTTTTGGCTTAGAGCTTAGTGCTTTGTGCTTAAGGATTTGGACTTAGTGCTTTGGGATTTAGGCTTAGGGCTGTTGTTTTCTGCATTAGCCTTGGTGTTTGAGCTTAAGGTTTTGGGAGTAGGTCATAGGACTTAAGGCTTAGCATTAAGGGCTTAGGACTTAGGGCTTATTTCTTTGGGCCTGGGGCTTAAAGTTTTGTGCTTGATACTTTGACATGCCACAGATTTGCATCCCGAGCAGAATACTCATCTGAGCCCGAGCTCGGAAATTTTCTAATTTGTGTGTTAATTTTACAAGAAAAATACATAAAGATTTCCCCAATTTTAAGCCAACTTTGGAACATTAAGAAAGGCAAAAATATGTTATAACTTTGCTTGGAGAAGAGGCAGATATTAAAAAAAAACCCCAGGAGTCTAGACCCGACCCGCATTTGATCCCGGTTGTAGATGCTCGTTGCATGAGAACCCGAAGGGTTTCCTGGCTCAGATGGACCCCTAAAGGTTTTTGGCTCTTTTGATGATCTTGGCGGCCTTAAATCAAAACAACTCATGTTGAGGAAAGATAGCTAACTTCTCAACATTTCCAACGAAAAGTAGAACGTTAAAATTTGATGTCGATTGCCTAGTCAACTACAGCCAACACAGAGAGGGCAGCACAACCTACCCGGGAAACAATCTTATTAGTTTTTTATTTTTTATTTTCACGTGTTTGTTGCATGGATTTGCATGGGAAATTCTAGGGTTATCTAATTATTGTTTGGGAGGGCATTTCAGACATTTCATAGGAGCTTAATGAGTTGGAGGAGGAGCGCCCCATGAAGGCTCCTCATTGGTCCATCTTTGATGCCATGGATTGTGCTTCTTGGAGATGTTTTGGGCCGTCCGATGAAGAACTTGATGTTGCTTAGTATTCCTATTTAATCTTACCTATGCTGAATGTAATTGGCAGATTTGAATTTTAGAAGATTTTTTCTCTTTTCAAATTGGAATCTCCCCCTTTGGCGTTTTCTCTCCAAAGACTCGGTCTCCGGAATCCCAAATCCGGCCATCGAGAGACAACCAGAGTTGATTGTCTTTTCGAGCTAAGACGATCTATCCTTACCACATTTCTCTAACCATCTTCATGGTCTAAGGGTGAGAGTGTGGATCAACAGCTTAAGCATCCATTTTTACGCGAAAGGAACCACCTTTTACTGCAAATCTCCGTTTCCGACCATTTCGCATCCGTCTTCCATCTCGCCTCCGCAATCCCCAAACCATCCGTGAGAATTTCTCCAAATTTTTAGGTGTTCTTCTGCCCTTATGTATTTAAAAAATCTCCAAATTTCAGATCTAAACTCATCCCTTTTACAAGTTATGATCATTTCAAATTCATCCCCGTTTTCCCGGATCTGCTGAGAAAACCCTAAATTATCCCCTTAACCATTTTTACCATCGTCAGCATATCTTTAAATCCGTTCGTGATAATCCAGTATTTTTTGGCGACCATATTCTTCTTTCATTTTTTAAGATCTCCTCCAAATTTCGTAAAAAATATCACCCCCGTTTGTGAGATCCAAGTGCCCAAAGTTTATCCCGAATCTGATTTTTTAGGTAATCCCTAAAAATCCACCGATCCAAAATATTTCTATTATTCCCATTCTCATTTCGTGTCATACTTTGAGCTTCGTGTTTAGTGTTTAGTGCTTTTTGCTCAAGGCTTTGGTCTTAGGGCTTAGTGCTTTGGGCTTTGGGCTTAGGGCTTAGAGCTTAGGGCTTAGAACTTTGGGCTTAAGGCTTTTGGCTTAAAGATTTGAGCTTAGAGCTTTAGGCTAACGACTTTGGCCTTAAAGCTGGAAGACTAAGGCTTAGGGCATGTGTCTTAAAGCTCAGGGCTTAAGGCTTAGGGCTAATAGCTTTGAGCTTTGAGCTGTTGGCTTAGGGCTTTGGGCTTAAGGCTTTTGACATAGGGCTTTGGGCTTTATGCTTTTGGCTTAAGGATTACAGTTTAGGGAAATGGGAAAGGGATTAGGCTTTGTATGATTAACTTTGTGCTTTGAGTTTATGAGTTAGGACATAGGTTACAAGGCTTAGGGCTTAGGGCTTAAGGCTTAGGACTTAGGGCTTAGTGCTTATGGCTGAAGGCTTAGGGCATATGGCTTTAAGGTTAGGGCTATGGGATTAGAGATTTGTGCTTAGGCTTTTGGGCTAAAGGCATTGGACAATGTATTAAGGCTATGAGCTTATGGTTTAGGGCTTTGTGCTTTGGGATTATGGTTATGGCCTTGGTCATGGGAGTTTGGGCTAGGCCATAGTGCTTTGGGCTAGTGGATTTTGTTTTAGAGCATTGGGTTTTGGGCTTAGGGCTTAAGGCTTAGGGCTTTAGGCTTAGGTTATGACTCAGGGTTTTGGCCTTAGGGCTTTGGGATTTGTGCTTTGATCTTTAGTCTTTGAGCTTTTGGCTTAGGGTGTAGGTCATAGGGCTTAGGGATTAAGGCTTAGTGCTTATAGATTAAGGTTTGGGTTTCAGGCTTAGTATTTTTGGCTAAGGGCTTCAGGGTTAGGGCATAGGGCATATGGCTTAGGACTTTGGGCTCATGACATTGGGCAAAGGGCTTTAGGCTCAAGGATTTAGTATTAGGTCTTATAACTTTTGGCATAGGGATTAGGGCTTTTGCCCACTTTTTTCTGCTAATGGCTTTGAGCTAAAGGCATTGGGCTTAAGGATTATGACTTAGGCCATAGTGCTTAGCACTAAAGAATTAAAGCTTGGGGCATTGGCGTTTTGCTTTGCGCTTTGCGATTAGGGCTCAATGCTTGAGGCATAAAACTAAAGGCTTAGAATGTAACTTTTAAGGTATATGGCATTGACGTTAGGTCTTTTGGATTAGGGCTTTGGACTTAGGTCTTTGGGACTAGGGCTTTAGGCTCAAGGCTTTGGGCAAAGGTCTTAGGGCTTAGGGTTAGGGCTTTCAGAAGACTTTGAGCTTACGGTTTTGGATTTTTTTCTTAGGGCTTTGAGCGTAGGACTTAAGTTTTAGGGCTTTGGGCTTAGAGATTGGGCCTTTGTACTAAAGGCTTAGGGCTTTGTGATTAAAGTTTTGGCATAATGCTTTGGGGTAACAGCTTTAGATGATAGATTAAGGCTATGGGCTTAGGGCTTCGTGCCTTCGAATTAGAGCTAGGCCTTAGGGCTATGACTTTAAGATTAGGTCTTCAGGCTTAGGTCTTAGGACTTAAAAATTAGGGATTAGTTATTTAGGCTTTGTAATTCAGGAGATGTGTTTTGGACGTATGGCTTAGGCTTAGGTGATATGGTTTAGTGATTGTGGCTAAGTGCTTAGTGCTTAGGGCTTAGGGGTTTGGGCTTAAAGCTTAAGTGCTTAAGGCTTACAACTTTGGGCTTAGGGATTTGCGCTTCAAGCTTTAGACTAATGGCTTTGGGCTTAGGCCTTTGGGCTAAGGGCTTTTGCCAATGGATTAGGGCTTAGGGCTTAAGGCTTTGGGGCACATGCTTTGTGCTTTTGGCTTAGTGCTTAGGGTTTATTGCTTAGCGATTAGGGCTTAGGGGTTAGCTCTTAGGGCTTAGGGCTTAGGGCTTAAGGGTTAGGGCTTAGGGCTTAGAGGTTTCACCTTAGGGCTTAGAGGTTAGGGCTTAGGGCTTAGTGCCTAGTGCTTTGAGCTTTGGGGTCTTACTGCCTATGGCTTAAGGCTTGTTTCTTAGGGCTTACTACTTAGGATTTTGGCTTAGGGCTTAGAACTTAATGCTTAGGGACTAGAGCTTAGGGTTTAGGTTTTAGGTCCTAGGGCTTAGGGCTTTGAGTTTAGGTCATTGGCCATAGGGCTTTGGGCTTTAAGATTTGGCTTTAAGGCTTACGACTCATGACTTTGGGCTTATGGCTCAAGGCTTAGGGCTTTCGACTTAAGGCTTTGGGCTTCGTTGTTTAGGATTAAGGCTTAAGGTTTGGGGCATACGGTTGAGGGATTAGGGATTAGGGTATAGGGCTTTGGCTATAGACTTAAGGCTTACTATTTAGGGATTATGGCTTTGAGTATATTGGCTTTGATTTTTAAGCTTTGGGCCTAAGGTTTGGGGATTAGCGCTTTGGGCTTATTGGTCAGTGCTTAGGGCTTAAGGCTTAGGGTTATGGGCTTTAGGCTTTGGGTTAAGGGCTTAGGGCTTAGGATTTAGAGCTTAGGGCTTATAGACTAGTGCTTAGGACATAGGGATATGTATTTAGGCTTCGAGCTTAGGGCTTAGGCCTTAGGGCATTGCGCTTAGTGCTTAGGTTTTTTATTTAATGCTTAGGGCTAAAGGCTTGGGGCTTCGTGCTTAGGTCATATAGCTTAGAGCATAAAGCTTAGGGCTTATGGCTTGGGCTTATGGTGACATGATATGGATGGCCCTAAAATTATCTTGCCACAAATATTTATCTAATATGTTTGCTAATTTTGTTGCTCCTTATTTCATTGAAAAATTCAACCTTGGTCGGCTCCAAGCCTTCACCAAATTGGAGTCAAACCTTGGCCCAAGAGCCATTTGAAGGAAATGAGAAATTAGGGACAACCAAGGTGGATATGGAGCATCCCAATCCTTCCCTTTTTGAAGTCAGGCCATGACCCAAGTGGCCCTTGAAGGAGGGAGAATGTTCTCTTGGAAAAATTAAATGTAACACTTAGATTTAGGGTTTAATTTTTGCACAAAACTTTATATTTTGTTAATGGCCATTTGAGGCCATTTTAGGGAGCAAACTTGGATGCCTTTTGATGGAGATGGGACCACATGCTAGTGGTCAAAGCAACACAACATGGGGACCACATTTGGATCCGGCACAATTGGACCTCTGATGCTTTCTCAGTCATTTGGACAGGCGTCCTGAACTCTACTAAAAACGACGTCATCATGCGAAATGTAGCCAAATTCACAAGCTTTCCATAGAGGGGTCGAACATTAAAATTAGACACCGTTTTCCTAATCAACCAAAGCGATTACAGAGAATGTAGTGCTAGAAAACTACCCGGGAAATAATTTAATGGGTTTCATGGGTCAGCCGTGGGTTTCATGGGTTTTTCTGGGTCTCATGAGATTTTTTTCATCTTGTTTCTCTCTCTATCACCTGGGAGGAGGATAATCTCCAAGGTAAACGTTGGAGACAAGCTTTGGGGACCATTGTACTTTGTCCGTCAAAATCGGGTAGGTTTTAGGTGGTGGTCCTTCCCCTTGCCTTTTGTGTTTGTGCCAAAGCGAGTAGGTTGTATTTTGACCATTCGATTTGCCCCTCTCTCTCACATTTTGAGGGAGTTTTAAGTCCTCTTTGGAGGCATTTTGGAGGATTTTTTGGTGAATGAAAATCGTGCTTCTTGCATAATTCCTTGGCTTTGTTTCCAGCACCCAAGACTCGGCTCTCCGGTGAGTAATATCCAGCGACTTCCGAGAGTTCTCTCCTTGGTGTTGGCTCCCTTGCAAGGTAGGGTTAGCTATGCCATGCTGCATATCTCCAGCCACGCCCCGTGGTCTCTAGGGTGAGTGCGCAATCCATAAGCTCTTCCTCCATCCTGGTTCTTTCCCCAAGTTTCCGATCATTTCCCCCCTTTCCACTTTTCCAGAAGCTCTTTGAGCAGTCCCCACTGCCCTTCGTATAACCTCCGATTCCCTTAAGCTTTAACCCTTATTTTTTAGAAGATAAACTCTTCTTTCATTCCTTGACAAATCCATAAAATTTTAGCTCAAAACTACGTATGCAACTCGAGAACCACTCCTCCCATTAATACCCATTTCCAGCCCCTTTTCTTGTTTATTCCTCGCCCGATGTCCGTTTTATTCCACATTCCATTATTGAATCTTGTCATTTTGTATCAGAGCCTCCAACCCCTTCCCACTCTTCCATTTGACTTATTTTGCTTAACTTTTGAGTTTGAGAATGAACACTTGAAGATGAGCCAACCATAAATCTTACTGGGAGTAGATAAAAACAAAAAGATATGTCAACCGCACCAAGAAGCCATGGGAAGCTTGAAGAGTCTTCGGTTTCACTTCAAACCTCATTGTTTGCAGCCTATAATCATGTGAGAAATTATTCTGAGGTTGGAATTCCTTCCTTTAGAGTGGCATTTGATGATGAAGAATATTATTGTTGGTTGCATTTAGTTTAAACACATTTTTCATGTAATAACTACTCGGATATAGGGAAAGTTCGTGTAGCCTCAAGTAGTTTTGTTGGTGACGCTTATAATTGGTGGCAAGATCTCAAAGAGGACAAAATTATAAATGGAGAAGATGAAGTTAGAACTTTGAAGGCCTTAAAGAATCTAATGAGAAAGGAATTTTTGCCAAATGAAAAACTCCCTCACTCTAGAGCAAAACCCACTACATGAAGCACCTTGAACCGGGTAACTTAGACTTGTTGGTTCAGATAAAAGATTTGTTGTTGGAAGCACGTTTAGACTTTATCAATATTGCTGAAAATTATGCTAAGACTCACCAACAACAAGTGGAAGGAAATGTTGAAGCAAAAACCGAGCAAGTGGAAGAAGACTTCGGTTTTCAAGAGAATCACTTCTCCATTGAACCCGACCACTCCTATGATATCTTGGAAGAAGTTCACGAGCCTAACCCAGAAGATGTGATGGATAACCTTTCATTGACAGCACATAATGAAGGAGGAATCCAAAGGGAGATGGAGCTACAAAAGCTCGAGAGACAACCTTTCAGGTTTGATGACTCAATCTTGGCAACATCATCATTTGCTTTCGTTGAATATACAAAGGAGCATGAAGAGCTCCCATTGATACATCATAATAGCCAAGTAAACTAAGAGGATCAAATGGCCAAACCGCACAAGGTTGTGGCCAAAAGGTATGATCCATTTGGCCAAGTTCTTATGTATCTTCATGAGATTGATTGGATTGATAATATAGATTTTAGTGATGTTGGAGTTAACTTTTTGAAGACGAATTTCGTGGTTGTTTTTGAGCATGCAAATTTTGGAGCTAAGGAACTTTTCTTGCAAAATTATGAACTTGCTTTGCCTAGTTGTAAAATTGAGAAATTAATGTGGGACAACTCATTTTTAATTCTGCATGATGATTTTAGAAGCTTTTTGAATTTGGATACATTTTGTCTTCATGAACCTTGGTCATTCGATTAAAAAGCTTTGTTTGATGAGATACTAAATACTCGTGATTTTGAAGTTGGTACAACGGCCTTTAAAAATGCTTTGCTTCCTTGGAGTAAGATTATGATTGATCATGTGATTGAGAACGAGGAGAAGTATATAAGTGCATGGTTTTTTTCTATTTTAAGATGGAAAAGTTTTCAACTAACCTTATGTGTTGGATGTTATCTTTATCTAGGGATAAACGTTTAGTTTGGGAAGATTCATCAAAGTTATTCTTAAAATTGAAATTCATTGATGGAAAGTGTATGATGGTTATTAGACCTCTGGCCGAGAAGGTTCTACCTATTATCAACTTTAATTATAGAGACTTTTGTGTTGTTTGGTATCCATGGTTTCTCGTTAATGATATTTTTGAAGGTATTGTGCCTTATGACAAGCACATTAGTTATGAGGATGGATTTTTGATTGATGACCCACAGCATGCCTCGTGTATTTTGAATGAATTTTTCATGTTAGTAGTTGGATTTAAATGGATTGAAGAACCACATAGACGACTTTGGGTTATAAACTTTTTTTGGTGGTTAAATGGTTTACAACTTTCCATCATTCCAAAGTGTGGTGATAATGTAAAGTCTTGGTGCCCTAAACGAGCTGATATAGAAAACACCGTGGCTATTGGATCATTGCGAAGGTTTTGGATTTGAGGACAAATCCTTATCAACCCCGGGAGGATAACATTATATGGATGGCCCTAAAATTATCTTGCCATAAATGTTTATCTAATATGTTTGCTAATTTTTTAGCTCCTTATTTCATTGAAGAATTAAACCTTGGTCGGCTCCAAGCCTTCACCAAATTGGAGTCAAACCTTGGCCCAATAGCCATTTGAAGGAAATGAGAAATTAGAGGACAACCAAGACCTTAGTTAAAGGGAGCTGATGGTCGTGGGGGTGGTCAAAGTAACTAAGGTGGAGGTGGTCAAAGTATGAGGTGTTTCTATACCATTTGACCCCTTTTAAGTTGCTCCCAAAAGTCTCCAATCACCTCCAATTTACTTTAAAGGGAGCTAGTAGTCGTGGCTTTTTATGCGGAAGAGAAACTTTAGGTGATTTAGTTAAAACATACACTTGTAGGTCGTGAGCCTCAAGCGGGAAGCCATAAGCTGTAAGCCTTATTAAGTCCTAAGCTCTAAGCCATTTGCTTTAAGCCATAAGCCAAAGCCCTAACTCCAATCCCTATGCCTTAAGCCCTACGTCCATAATCCAAATCCCTTTGCCCTAAGCACGAAGCCCTAAGCCCTATGCCTGAAGACATAAGCCCTAAGTCCTAGGCCTAAAGCCCAAAGCCCAAAAAACTAAGCCCAAAGAAATAAGTCTGAAACCCTAAGCCCTAAGCCTCAAGCATTGAGCCTTAAGTTATAAGGTCCTAAGCCCAAAGCCATAAGTCTTAATCCATAAGAACTAATCCCTAAGTACTAAGTTTTAAGGCCCAACACCTTAGCCTATAGCCTTAAGCCCAAAGCCAAAAGCCCGAAAATCAAAGCCTAACAAAAAAAGCCCTAGCCTAAGGCGAAAGTACTAAGGCCTAAGCCCAAATACATAGCGACCAGTGCAAGGAAGTTACCCGAGAAACTAACTTGGTGGGTTTTGTGTGCAAGCAAGGCCGCCCCAAGTCCTAAGCTATAAGCGTTATGTCCTAATCATTAAGCCCTAAGCTCTAAGCCCTAAGCCTAAGCCTAAGCCTTAAGTCCTAAGCCTTAAGCCTAAGCCTTAAGTCCTAAGCCTTACGCTTTATGCCTAAGCGCTAAGACCTACGCCCAAGGCCCAAAGCAATAATCCCAAAGCGATAAGCTCAAAGCCCTGTGCAATAAGCCCTAAGTCCTAAGTTGTAAGCATAAGCCATAAGGCCTACGCCTTAAGACATAATCCTTAAGTCCTAAACCTAAAGGCCAAAACCAAATAGCGCTAATTCAAAAGCCCTAAGCCATAAGACAAAAGTCATAAGCCCAAAGCCAAAAGTCATAAGCTTTAAACCCTAAGTTGTAAGCCCTAAGCATTATGCCCTAAGTCGTAAGCCTAAGTCTTATTCTCTAAGCCCTAGCCTTAATCACAAATAACAAAACCCTAATCTCTATGCCTTTACCGCCAATCCCATTGCCTAAATCCTTAAGCCTAAAGCCCTAAGCCCAAAGTTCTAAGCCCTATCCCTTAGGCCTTAAGCTTTAAGCTCAATGCACAAAGCCTAAAGCACAAAGCCTAAGCCCAAAGCCCTAATGCCCTAGCAGTAAGCCCTATGCCCTTATCCCTAAGCTCTAGGCCTTAAGCCTAGAGCCATAATGCCCAAGTAGTAAGCCTTATGCCTTAACTCGTAAGCGCTATGCTCTTAGCTCTATGTCCTAAGCCTTCAGGCCTAAGCCCTATGTCCTAAGCCTTAAGGCTTAAGCCCTACGCTCTAAGCCCTAAGCTCTAAGCGATAAGTCTTATGGCTAAAGCCCTAAGTTTTAATCCCAAAGCACAAAGCCTAAAGCCTTAACCTAAATGGTTTAAGCCTTAAGGCTTAAGCCTTATGCCGTGAGCTTAAAGCTGAAAGGCCAATGCCCTAAACCCAAAGCCCAAAGCTCTAAGCCTTAAGCCTTAAGCCCAAAATTATAAGCCTTAAGCCCTAAGCCCTAACCGCCAAGCCCTAAGCATTAACCCTTAACCCCTTAGCTATAAGGCTTTATCCTTTTGCCAAAGCTCTTAGCCAAAAGCTTTTAGCCTAAATCTGTAAGCCAAAGTCCTAAGCCTTAAGTTGTAAGCTCAAAGCCATAAGTTCTATTGCCCAACCCATAAGCTCGAATCCTAAAGAACAAAGCTGAAAGCCTCAAGCCTCAAGGTTTATGAATTAAGCTTTAAGCCCGAACTCATTAGCCTTAAGCCCCAGGCCCAAAGTCATTATCCTTAAGCCCTAAGCCAAAAGCTGAAAGGCCAATTCACTAAATCCATTCCCCCAGGCCCTAAATTTTGAGCCTTAAGCCTTAAGCCCTAAGTCTTAAGCACTAAGCCACAAGCCCAAAGCCCTAATGCCCAAAGCCATTAGCCCTAAGCCCAAAGTCATAAGCTTTAATCCTGAAGCTCTATGCCTTAAGCACAAAGCAATAAGCCCTAAGCCTAGAGTCATATTTCCCAAGCCCTAGCCTTAATTCAAAAGCACAAAGCCCAAATCCCAAAACCCTAATCCAGCCCTTAGCCCAAAGACCTGAGCCCAAAGCCTTAAGCCCAAAGTTCGAAGCCTTAAGCCCTTAGTTAAAGGGAGTTGATGGTCGTGGGCTTTTATGCTGAAGAAAAACTTTAAGTGATTTAGTTAAAACATACAAATGTAACTAAGGTGGAGGTGGTCAAAGTAGGAGGTCTTTCTATACCATTTGACCCCCTTTTAAGTTGCTCCCAAAAGTCTCCAATCACCTCCAATTTACTTTAAAGGGTGCTAGTAGTCGTGGCTTTTTATGTGGAAGATTTAGTTAAAACATACACTTGTAGGTCCTGAGCCTCAAGCTGGAAGCCATAAGTCATAAGCCTTATTAAGTCCTAAGCTATAAGCCATATGCTTTAAGCCATAAGCCAAAGCCCTAACTCCAATCCCTATGCCATAAGCCCTACGTCCATAATCAAAAGCCCTTTGCCCTAAGCACGAAGCCCTAAGCCCTACGCCTGAAGACATAAGCCTTAAGCCTTAAGCCCTAATCCCTAAGTCTTAAGGCTTAATGGCTAAGCCTAAAGCCTTAAACCTTAAGCCCTTTGCCCCAAGCTAAAAGCCCTAAGCCTTAAACCGCAATTCCAAAGCCCTAAGTCCAAAGCCCTAAGCCTAAAGTTCTAAGCCTAAAGCCCTAAGCCTAAAGCCCTAAGCACCAAGCACTAAGCCCTAATCACTAAGCTCAATGACCTAAGCCCAAAGTTATAAGCTCAAAGCATAAAGCTTAAATCTTAAAGCCCAAGCCTTATGACCTAAGCCCAAAGTTCTAAACCTTAAGCCATAAGCCCAATGCCTAAAGCGCTAAGCGCAAAGCCTTGAGCCTAAAGCCCTGAGCCCTGAGCCCAAAGCCTTGAGACCAAAGCTCTAAGCCTTAAGACATAATCTCTAAGAACTAAGCACTAAGCCTTATTCCCTAAGGCTAATGCCTAATCCTAAACCCCAAAGACTCCCTATGCCATAAGAGTTACGCTCTAAGCCCTATGCTTCAATCCCAAAGCAAAAAGCTCAAAGCCAAAAGACATAAGCCCAAAGCCCCAAATTCTAAGCGTAAATTCCTAATCATTAAGCCCTAAACCCAAAGACCTACTGTTGCTTGAAAACGTAATCGCAAAAACACAAGTGCACGTGTCACAACATAGTAATAAAAATATCGATCTCACGAGGACAAGTCAACTTTCAATTTAGAGAAATAATTACAAAGTAAAAGAAATAAACTAAAAATCTTAACTTTAACTATTTACAAAAAGAATTAAAGAATAAAGAATAGGTTTTTCATTATGATTGAGTTTTTCATCTAATTTATCATGCATAAAGTAAATTCCAGAAATTAAAGTGCATAAAAGTAAAGTGGTGGTCGAATCGAGAATTAGAATTAACTTCGGAAAGAATTAACTATGATTGACTTAAGCAAATCAACATAAGAAAAATTCAAACTTTAATTAAACTAAACAACTCAATAACTTATGTTGTCAAGACTTGTAAAATCGATGAAAGTTAAAACGAAAAGCAAAGGAGAGAATTTTGGTCCTTGCTGTCAGAAACCGTTGTTAACACAGCCCCGTTCCCTCGCCGTCGGGATCGCCGTCACCGACCTTTTCCTCGGATTTATGCCCGGGCTTGATCACAAGCTTGTTCTCTAATTCTAACACACCTAATTTGTGGCACTCTTGTTGATCTTTATAGAAGTCTTAGCCTCGAAATATATGGAGGTTTGTTGAGATTTGCAACTGGTTCGAGATTTGGAAAGATTTCCAAATCTTCAAGGATATTCTTGTTTCCATATTTGAAAATTGATTATTCGGTTAAAATCTTCTCCTTAATTTTGTGATCTTCCAGCTTCTTTCTTGCTCTGCAATCCATCTTTAAACTTGGCAACTGCATCTAAACAAAATATTGTGAAAATACAAAATCTAGAAATATTGTTGAAAATCACGTAAAATCTGCGATTTTAGATGCTGTTGCGATGCTGCGGCATTTCCGCGATATTTGTCTAAAAATCCGATTTTTGAATAAAACATTATATGATCACAAGCAATTTATCAATAAAATCCCGTAAAATATTAGGTCTTTTCAAGGCCTAACACATCCCCAAACTTAAATCATTGCTCGTCCTTGAGTAATAGACAATCAATATAGTTTTCATATTTTTCTGCAAATAACCTAACCCGAAACCGATAATCACGAATCTGTGACTTTCCAACTCTTCTTAATCTTGGATAGCTTCTCTATAGTATTTCCCCCAAAGTGAGTGTGTGCATATGTTCCAATGAACATTAATCTTCCCAAAAATCATAAGCTCTATCTTATAATGCCGAAATCATCAATTCTTTAAACATCGTCCAAATTCATACCTTCCTCGTACAATTTAAGCAAGATCTGAGCTTCATGACTTCAAGAATGAGGAAGAATTTTTTTCTAGGCTTTTGTAAATAAGCTACTTATGTTATCATACCACCTTTACTATAAATTTTTTCTTGATTTAGCCGAGGTGGTATTTCAAACGGGTAGCTCATTTAATTGCAATGGAGTTTCTCCCATTGTTCCCTTTATTTTTTTATTCCACCCATCGAGTATCCAAAAGGCTCACTCGAAAATTGAAAGTGGTTTGGGAAATTGCAAATACACTTCACCGTTCATCCACACAGTCCCGATGAAGTGTTACTCAACGATCATCAACTTAAGTCCCGAAGAGTATTATATTCACACACCGATTATTCACCGATCATCCACTTAAGTCCTGGTGAACTACGAATGTTGTCCTCATTTTCGGACTTTTTATGCCTCATTTTTTTTCTTTTTTTTTTTCTCTTCCCCAAACTTGTCACCATGTCACTCTTCACCTAAAGAAATATGTTTGTCTCAAGCATTTATTTGATCTAAGTTTCAAAAATATCAAATTTAAACAAAACATGATAACTCTTAGGAAAATTGGGAAAAATGATGTTCAAAGTAACAATTTCGTGTAAAGGGGATTTACTGTTTTGAAGTGTCTCCTAAATTAATTAGAGTTAAATTGTCATTAATAAGTAATACCTGAAAAAGGATTAGATGACTTAGGAAAATAGATGTCCATCATTAAACTATGTCAATATGATTGCTTGTTTTTTAATTTTTGGTATAGCGGATTATGATAAATTTTTCTTCATTTGATATGATTTCGGTACACCCCCATCCCCAAACTTTAAATTTGACAATGCCCTCATTGTCAAGACCAAAACAAGAAAATAGACTGAAATCAAACAAAACAAAAGGCCAAAAGAAGGTAGAGAAACTCCCTCATGAAAATCATTCGGACTCAATGTCGTTTGGGCCATCCGGTTAAGCTGGGTTGTCGACATTGTTGGGCTGTGATCGGGCTTCCAATTTTTCCAGAATGTCCATCATGTAGTGTTACTGGATCTCCAATTGGCTTAGGCGGGTTTCCATGAGCTGCAGACTCTTGGAAATTTCCGCTGGAAACCTATTCGCTTCGGATGTTGCAGCTCTGTGTGCAGCATCGTGGATTTGGGTGTCTCCTTCGTCGGGTTCTTCGATATCCTCCTGTGTAATTCGGTTTATAGTGATAGGGGTAATGATACCTGTATGACGAAGCCTGGCTTCTGTGTTCAGAACTTGCACTCCAGCATGAATGCAAAGCTCGGACACCAATAATGGAAAGAGGAATTGACTCCCCTTCTTCGTGGCGTTGGTGCAGAGGCTCCGGTAGATGATCATTTTGACGTTGATGGGTTTTTCGGTTAGAATGTAGTAGAGGAGGATGACTCGCTCTCTGGTTACATGTTGACCATGAGAGGAAGGAGAGATGCGGGATTTCACAAAGTGGTACCAACACTTTGCACTTGGAAGGAGCGAGGCCCGAGATATTGTAAAGGCTCCGAGCTTCGTGATTCGCCAAATAGTTCGCGACAGAGCCACTGTGTCAAGAACTTCTGATAGAAACTCCGGCGTTGTATTCTCCAAGTGGACGAAGACTTCGTCAGTGGCTTCAGGGAGCTCGTAGAATGAGTTTATCTGCTCGGGTGAGATGGGTACCATCTTGTGCCGGACCATGATTTCTTCCGGCATGTCACCTGAAAAATTAGAATAAAATTCTCTCACCAGGGAGAGAATCGACTCAGCGGGTTGGGCACAGAGATTTGCCCAACCTCGTTTCTTGATGGTATCAGTGATATACGCCGAGTATTCTTTGGAAGTACCAGCGTTGAGTAGAAATCCCTTTTAGCAGCAAAAGTCCGCTTCTTGTAATCTTGCTCGTATATGTGACGAGCTTCTTCAGAAATAAAGGCCGGTTTTGTTGGCCTCTTGATTGCAAAGGTCTTTGGGCGGGGTGAAGTGCGTGATGTTTGCACTGGAGTCGCTGCTGATGCTGTAGCTTTTGGCAGAGGTACCGTCGTCTTTGGCGGTAAAGTTCTTGGGGCAGCGACTCTTCTCTTTCGCCCTGTTTCTTTAAGGAAAGGTACTTGAATGAGTACCTTTTTTATTTCAGCAGCAGTAGAACGGGTGGTTCTTGCTGTAGGTGGTGGAGCGTCGGGTTTGGAGATCGGAGGTTTTGGTCTTGGTGGCGAACACGGCAGTGCAGCGACTATTTTCACAGCCTTCGGCTTCAGGAGAGAGGAAATCGTCGTTTTGCGCATGCTCCCACTTTACTAATGTTATGTCAGTCTTGCAGCATCAGTCAGAATATCTATCCTACAAAATAAAATATAAATAAAAACTAATAAACATTAAAAGTAAAGGGTTGCCTCCCTGTAGCGCTTAATTTAACGTCTTTAGCTAGACGTCGTGCTTTCTTCATGTAACTCCTTTTCCTTTTCGTTTTGTTCCAATTCTTCTGTTTTTATTCCAAGTTCGAGAGTCAGCAGAATTGAACTTGAAGTCTTTTATAGCAGCAAGTGGTTCTCTTTTTTTCGACAAGGTAGCATCTTTGTGGAAAAGGTGGTGGAAGTCTCTCGGCTGGCAAAATTTTCTTCTGGTGCTGTTCCGGTGCTGCAGCACTGGTAGTAGCATCAGCTTATTAATCCGTTCCGAGACTTCCATTTTATCAGCCTTCATATTTTTCTCTTTGACTCTTTCCTTAGGTTTTCCTTCAGGGTTTTTCACATTCTCCACTTCTCTGCCGTTGCGCAGCGTAATGACTTTGCACTGTTCTATTCCTTCTCGTTTTAGAACTTCGGTATTGCTTAGCAACATCCCCGTTGGTCTAGCGTTGAAGGCTAACGCAAGCTGACCCACTTGATTCTCCAGATTCCTATGAGATGCGATCTGATTCTGTAAGATCGCATTCATATTTTGCATCATCAGCTCGGTCCGTTCCATAAATTTATTAAGTTTTTGCTCGAACGAATTAGAAGACTCGGTTTGATGTGGCTGATTCTGTTGAGTCGGAAACCCTTCATTAAATCCTTGTTGTGCTGGTTGGAAATACTGATTTTGCATTCGTGGTTGCTGTTGTTGACTCCACTGATTATTTGGTTTCCAACCGATAATTTGCAGCATCTGCATAATCGGCTTTAACTCGCACCTCACTTCATTGTTTTCCGGTCGAAAAATTCCAGGATTTAACCTTTCCAAATCTGGAATTGCATAATCTCGAATAGGTCTTTCTTGTGCATGACCGTGATTTGCTCTTTGGAATGCGTTTTGAGCCATTGGTTCTTCCTTCACCGCTCCGCTTTGATTTAAATTTTGGCGTCTTCTTTCTCGAAACGTTCTTTCAGGTTCGGGGTCGTAAGGAATGAGCTCTCGTTCCTCGTCGTTTTGCATAAGCACCTGAAAAAAATTAAAAAGAACCGTATAAATCCTTTCTTTTTGAATTTTTTTTTTAAAATTTTTAAATTAGTGTTACTAATATTCACAATTACTTCACAATAACTTCTAAAAATAAAAAATTTTGTTGTCCCCAGCAGCGGCGCCAAAAACTTGTTGCTTGAAAATGTAATCGCAAATAAACGCAAGTGCACGTATCGCAACGTAGTAATAAAAATATCGATCCCACGAGGACAAGTCAACTCTTAATTTAGAGAAGTAATTGCAAAGTAAAAGAAATAAACTAAAAATCGTAACTTTAAATATTCACAAAAAGAATTAAAGAATAAAGAATAGGTTTTTCATCATTTGATTGGGTTTTCATCTAATCTAATATGCAAGAAATAAATTGCAGAAAATAAAGTGCATAAAAGTAAAGTGGTGGTCGAATCGAGAATTAGAATTAACCTCGGAAAGAATTAACTATGATTGACTTAAGCAAATCAACATAAGAAAAATCCAAACTTCAATTAAAACTAAACAACTCAATAACTTATGCTGTCAAGACTTGTAAAATCGATGAAAGTTAAAACGAAAAGCAAAGGAGAGAATTTTGGTCCTCGCCGTCGGAAACCGTTGTTCACACAGCCCCGTTCCCTCGCCGTTGTAATCGCCGTCACCGACCTCTTCCACGGATTTACGCCCGGGCTTGATCGCAAGGTTGTTCTCTAATTCTAGCACACCTCATTCGTGGTACTCTGGTTGATCTTTATAGAAGTCTCAGCCTTGAAATATATGGAGATTTGTTGAGATTTGCAGCTGATTTGAGATTTGGAAAGATTTCCAAATCTTCGAAGATATTCTTGTTTCCAAATTTGAAAATTGGTTATTCGGTTGAGATCTTCTCCTTAATTTCGTGATCTTCCAGCTTCTTTCTTGCTATGCAATCCATCTTTAAACTTGGCAACTGCATCTAAACAAAATATTGTGAAAATACAAAATCTAGAAATATTGTTGAAAATCACGTAAAATCTGCGATTTTAGATGCTGTTGCGATGCTGCGGCATTTCCGCAATATTTGCCTAAAAATCCGATTTTTGAATAAAACATTATATGATCACAAGCAATTTATCAATAAAATCCCGTGAAATAGGCCTAACATGCTGCAACACCTCTAAAGCTCTTATTACCGCCTAAAATCATTTGTCATAAGTAGAGTAGTTCAAAACTACACCCTTGAGTTTCTCACTGAAATAGGCCAATGGTTTGCCCTCTTGCATGAGGAGAGCTCCAATACCTAGTCCGGATGCATCGCATTTAATCTCAAAAACTTTGTTGAAGTCTGGAAGCATTAAAATTAGTGCATCACTCAACTTCTCTTTAATCATCTCAAAGCTCGCTTGACAAGCTGGTGTCCAACGAAATTTCTTCCCCTTTTTAGTGCAATCAGTAAGGAGAGCCACAATAAAACTAAATTCCTTAATAAAATGCCTATAAAATAACGAGAGGCCGTTGAAGCTTCTAACATCTGAAATATTCTTAAGCATGGTCCATTCCTTGATGGCTTCTATCTTGGCTTCATCGGCCTGAATACAATCATTGGAGATAATGAATCCAAGGAAGTAAACTTTGTCTTGGCCGAATGTACACTTCTTCAAGTTTCCATAAAGCTTTACTTACCTTAGTGTTTCAAACAAGAGCCGAAGGTGTTCCATGTGGGACGAAATATCTCCACTGTATACCAAGATATCATCAAAGTACACCACTATGAACTGACACGGAATGGAGGGGGGTTTAGGTTTAAGAAGAGGGAAGATAAATGGTTAGAGTTTGTAAAGGAGGAATATCCGATATTCTAGAATCAGAACTTGGTTTTGGGAGAGGATACTCAACGATGAGATCGAGTTTATGGGTGAAAATTTGAGGGGAACTTTGGGAAAGGGTTAAGTAATACACCTCAAAATTTGAAGGCGATCACTTAGACGGATCGATCGGAAATGAATGGAATAGTAACCGGGATTGGCGGTGGCCGGAAGTGAGCTCGGCGGAAAGAAATGGAATTATCAAAAAAAAATAAATGATGGCATGAAGAGCTTATGACCTTCAAGCTCACCCTACGTCCTTGAAGAAGGCTGGAGACTTTGAAGCAAGAAGAGATCTCCAGCTCAGAGGGAGAAATCTTGAAGAGAACCCACGGTGGCCGGAGAACTTCCGGCTGCCAGCTGAAAGTGGAAAATGCCCGAGAAGGGAGAGCTAAAAAGCTACTTAAATTCAAATTCCAAATTGAGGATTAAAAATCATGCAATGAGGGAGGTTTTATCAGCTACGAAGAGAGGAAAAAGGGAAGGAAAACTAAGGGCTAAAGTCATGCAAAGAGCTTGCTGTAAAATGAATAAAAGGAGGGAAAACTTGGACCAATGAGAATTCAAGAACGTGCAAGCCACGTTTCCTTGAATTCCTTCAGCCACATTTCCTTTCTTTCTTGGCCCAAAATACCCTTCTTCCAGCCAAATAAACCCTCATGCAAAACCCCATGCACGGCATGGAAAGATCCAAAATAAACCTAGCCGAGAAACCCTCTCGAGTTCTCCACATGTCCACGTAAAAATTCATGTAAAAATTATCCTAAAAATACAATAAAACTCTTTCAATCCTTAGAAAGGTTGATGAGTTGAGTCGTGGGATGATTGAGCACGATTGCATGTGACTCCAACTCGCCATGCAAAGTAATTTTCAATCGGTGCAGGCTCGATTCCGGTGGTCTCGGTTTTAGGTTGCAAATTCACCTCTTCACAACGCCAAGTTATCACGTGTTTTGGCCTTGTTTGATCCTCCAAAGTTGGCTTCAAAATGTATAATTCTTCAATTAATTTTCCTGCAACATTAAAAAATATATTAGAAAAATCCCGAGCTCGGGTTCGGGTGATTTCTCCGCTTGGCATGCCAATCTGTGGCATGTAATCCTCCCCGGGTTCTTGAGGATTTGACCTCCAATCCAGTGGGAAGTCAACTCCATCTTGTTCATCTTCATCAAATCCAGCAAAGGGAGAAAGGTCGTGAACATTAAATTAGGCTGAAATTCCGTAATTGTCGGGTAACTCAAACTTGCATGTTCTTGGGTCGACTACATTATCCCAAAAACTCTTCGGGCTTAAGGCCACCTTAAGAGTGTGCCAACTTTGAATAACTTCTAATTTTGAGTCATAAGATTCAATGCCCTTCACCAAAACAACATTCTTTCCACGGCTAAAATATATTAATTCTTCAACAATCCGGTTTGTACTATACCACCGAATAACTAAATCAACATGAGTTTCATTATCCCATTTATAAACCATATTGTTTCCAATATATTCAGCAATGTATCCTTCTAAGTATTCATGGGACCTAATGTGTATAATTATAGTAAAATCCCTGGAGCTATTAGTTAGCGAGAAAGGGTTTACTAACCAATTAGGGTGGGTGCTCTTGGCTGTCTTTGTAAACACTTCTCGCGCAGTCCGAAACAAATATAATCCTTGGAAGAACACTATTAAGGCTCCTAAGAATCTCATGTGTTTATAATAGTTATCTATCTCTTCCTTATTGGCTCCTTTGATGAGAGGCTTGAAAACTCCTTTACTAGAATCGCCAAATTGGTCCTCCAAGGTAAGAAGATCATAGTACTTCTTCTTAAAACTAATTTCAATGAACGGTCGGGAATTATGATTAACTTTGTAAATCTCCTTCATCCAATCATAAACAAAGAAATTAGTAAATTAGTAAAGAGTTCAGATAGAGAGAATAACCACCTTGAGAGTCTTTTGGAAATCACAACATATATAGCTTTGTCTTTGTTTTCTTTGATCGGGACCCTTGAGTTTACATGATTGGGTGTTCCTTCTAGTAGAAAAGGGCTCTTTCTTGATAAAAATTAAATTATTTTTAGATGAATTCTCCTTCCTTGTGACCTCATCTTTGGCCAATTGTTCGGGATCAAGGGGAATTAGCTTGAAGGATTCTCCACCAAACTTGAAGGAATATTGGTTTATAAAACCATCGTGCATAACCTTCTGATCAAATTGCCATGGTCTCCTGAGTAACAAATGACTTGAACTCATTGGAACCACATCACATATAACTTGATCCTTGTAACTTCCAATAGAGAACTCAATGCACGCTTGCTTGGTAACCTTGAGGTCTTCCTTATCATTTATCCAACGCAATTTATAAGGCTTCTGGTGAAAGATAGTTTTGATTCCGAGTTTGTCAATTAACTCTCGGAAAGCCACATTAACACAACTTCCACCATCAATAATAATTGAGCATACCTTATCTTGGATTAGACATCTACAATGGAATAAACTTTCTCTTTGGAGTTCCTCTTCTTGGCTTTGAGTGGCAAGTAACCTTCGGATAACTAATAATAAGGGGCCTTCTTGTGCTCGGCATTCTTCCCCTTCAGATTCCAAGCTCATATCCGATTTTTCCTTCACTTCATCTTCACTGAAAACTTCACTTGTTTCCTCTCTAATAACCCTCACACGTTTGTTAGGGCATTGGGATGCAATATGCCCGAGACCAAGGCACTTAAAACACTTGACTCCCATGTTCGGGTCCGGTTATCATTGACTCCCATGCAATATGCCCGAGGGAGGATAGTCGGTTAGGGTTTGTAAAGGAAGAATATCCAATATTCTAGAATCGGGACCACATTTTGGGAGAGAATAACTCAATGATGAGATCGATTTTATGGCTGAAAATTTGAGGGAAACTTTGGGGAAGGGTTAATTAACGCACCCCAAAATTTGAAGGCAATCACTCGGGCGGATAGATCATAAATGAATGGAACAGTAACCGGGATTGGCGGTGGCCGTAAGTGAGGTCTGGCGGAAAGAAATGGAATTATCAAAAAAATAAACGATGGAATGAAGAGCTTATGACCTTCAAACTCAACCTACGTCCTTGAAGAAGGCTGGAGACTTTGAAGCAAGAAGAGATCTCCAGCTCGGAGGGAGAAATCTTGAAGCGAACCCACGGTGGCCGGAGAACTTCCGGCTGCCGGCTGAAAGTGGAAAATGCCCGAGAAGGGAGAGCTAAAAAGCTACTTAAATTCAAATTCCAAATTGAGGATTAAAAATCATGCAATGGGGGAGGTTTTATCAGCTATGAAGAGAGGAAAAAGGGAGGGAAAACTAAAGGCTAAAGTCATGCAAAGAGCTTGCTGTAAAATGAATAAAAGGAGGGAAAACTTGGACCAATGAGAATTCAAGAACGTGCAGGCCACGTTTCCTTGAATTCCTTCAGCCACATTTCCTTTCTTTCTTGGCCCTAAATACCCTTCTTCCAGCAAAATAAACCCTCATGCAAAACCCCATGCACGGCATGCAAAGATCGAAAATAAACCTAGCCGAGAAACCCTCCCGGGTTCTCCAAATGTCCACGTCAAAATTCACGTAAAAATTATCCTAAAAATTATCCAAAATAATTTCGTGGGATGATTGAGCACGATTGCATGTGACTCCAACTCGCCATGCAAAGTAAACTTCAATCGGGTTCGGGTGCGGCTCGATTCCGGCGGTCTCGGTTTTAGGTTGCAAATTCACTTCTTCACAACGCAAAGTTATCACGTGTTTTGGCCTTGTTTGATCCTCCAAAGTTGGCTTTGAAATGTATAATTCTTCAATTAATTTTCCTGCAACATTAACAAACATATTAAAAAAAATCCTGAGCTCGGGTTCGGGTGATTGTTCCACTTGGCATGCCAATTCGTGGCATGTCATGAACTTTCCCAAAAATTCTCTCAAAACGTGGTGCATCAATCTCATAAACGTGCTCGGGGCATTTGATAATCCAAAAGGCATGACTAGCCACTCGTAAAGCCCATACTTAGCTTTAAAGACGGTTTTCCATTCATCCCCTTCTCTCACCCTAATTTGATGGTAACCACTCTTCAAATCAACCTTGGAAAAGATTCTGGAACCGCTAAGCCCATCCAACATGTCTTCTAGTCTGGGAATGGGATAGCGGTATTTGATGGTTATCTAATTAATTGCTCGGCTATCTATGCACATTCTCATTGTGCCATTGGCAAGATGGCCCCAGGCTGAAAATCCACTTGGTGCTCAATACCTCTAAGGACCATCCAGTAGGTAATTCTTTGGGAAATACATTTTCAAACCTTTCCAATAGTTCTCGAACCGCCTTAGGACAAATGGTTAGCTCTTCCATCCTCTCCTTGAACATTAATAGGATTAATGGTTCAGCATTAAAAATCGATTTATTTAGTTCTTTCTTCGACATAAACAAGTTTGTAGTGCTTGCCTTCTCCCTTCTATAACTCTCAAGCACCATCCTCTTTCTTGAGCCCTTTCACAAACCTTGCAAGCACCAACTCCTCGGGTTCCTCTAACCCACACCTCATCTTCAAAATTTGAACTCTGTAAGGTATTCTTCAACTGTGGATGCTCCTTGCTTAAGGCTTTGGGATTGTAACATGAGTTATTGCCGGTAATGTATAGGTACAAACCTTTTTGTCATCAATAGCTTCATCAATCTCCAAGTCATAGGCTCTTGATCATTTTCACGTCTCCTCTGGGATTTAACATTTTCCCACCTGATAATTCAAAAGCTACTAACTGTATTTTCGCCTTGTCGGAATAGTTATGGAATTGAAACACTTTCTCAACTTTATCCGACCAATCAAGGAAAACATCACCATTACCATTGACATTAAATGGCGGTACACTAACTTTAATGTGCTTCAATTCTGACACGAAAATTGGATGGAAAAAAAGACACTTTCTAGATTTGGGTGGAGAAGGGTGGAAATCCGGATGAGCAGAAAACAAAGGGAACTTGTGGATAGCAGATCTCAACAATGGTGGTGGTACTTTGCCTGCAATGTTGAGGAAACGTAAATGGGGAGGGGTAGAAGGTGACCTCGAAATATGAAAGAAGTCTCACGAGTAGAATGGAAGATATGTAGACGGGAGTGAAAATGGACAGAATGTAGCCGGAAAATGGTATGTGCGGGTAGATTTGGAAAATATGGGGATTTCAAGATGAAGAATGGAAGGAAGAGCTAATGATCTACACACTCACCCTCAAGACCACGAATGTGGCTGGAGATATGTAGTAAGGATAGGTCCTCCTAGCTCGGAAGGATGACCAACTCCGGGTTTGCTCTCGGTTGCCAGAAGTCCACCGGGAAGGCCGACTCTTGGGATCAGAAGATCGACAAGGAAATGGACAATGCAATGCAAAGTTTTTTTCAAATTAACCAAAGACCCCCACAATGCTCAGAGAGTTGAGCTTAAAACATGCACAAAGCTGCATGGGAAAAGGGCTCAAATCGGATGGCTCATGGAAGCTTACCCGATTTGACCACAAACACAAAAAGGGAGGGAAAAGTGACCCCTTGACCAAACTGATTTGGGAAAACTCTAGGTCAGTATCATCACCTGCGTGAGTCACCCTAGAGCCACCAAAATGCAGCCTAATTAATAGGGCTGCCACACCTATGATGATACCCTAAGGGAGTCAAAAGACTCTCATGCAAAAGCATGCAAAAACCAACGTTAAAGTTTGTGCACAAAAAGAAACACACAAAAATGTAAAGTAAAAATCTTCCTCCTCCACTTCAATTGGTCTAGGGCTTGCTTAATCGTCCTCAAAACTTTCTTGGAAGGTCCAACTCGGGTTCGGGATATTAACAACGTCTGCCAGCTTCTCTATGTAATTCACGGAGTGCTTGGGCCTCTCTTGGTCCATTAGGGTTGGTTCCACAAGGGTAAATCCTTGCATAAGCTTCCCTACAAAAAGAGCACACGTGTTAGAAAATTCCTGAGCGGCTCCGTGATGTTCAGTTAAGGGTGAGGTATTTCGGGGCATGTCAAATTCTTCATCAGAACCTGCCGATGGTTAGGAAACACGTTGTGCTCCTCTTCGTCATCGAACAAAACTTCTTCCTCAGAATCGATCAGTGGAACTCTTCTCCTAGCGTTTCTAGTTCTTCCTCGGCACCTTGGGGCTCAAGGAATTTGTCTATTTAACTCCCTTACCTCCCCCATGAGTCACTAGAGAATGGTAGACAAATCATCAATTTGACCTTGCAGACTCGGCTCAGCCATTCGACTAGTGGTAGCTTGTGCTTGTTCATTGGTTTCACGGGCTTGTTGGGTATTAGATGTACTCCTCATCATCATGATAACACCTAGAGTAGAATATCAAGCATGGCATGACGTTTACGAAAAGAGGATGGCTCTGATACAAACTTATGTGCCAACGGTATCAGACGACACAACACAAACAGTGTGGAATTGACGAAACGAAGAACAAACTCTACAATCTTATACTTGTATCCCTCTTGCACGAAGTGGGGAAGATTGCAGCAAGTTCATCAAGTATAAGAAAGGAGATAGCAATGTGGTTGTCGATGCTCTTTCAAGGAGGTTTGTTCTCCTAACTGAGCTTTCTACTGACATCATTTTTTTATTGGATCAATGGAGCTTATAAGGGTGACCAAGATTTCGGCCATTGATATGATTTGAGCTTAAAGAAGGTGGATTGCGTCTATCACCTCATGGATGGCTATTGGTTCAAAGAAGGGAAGCTTTCCATTCCTTGTGGGGGAATCCGAGAGTCCCTAATCAAGGAAGCACATGGATGCGGCTTGGCTAGTCATTTTAAGGAGAAGAAGACGTTGGAGGCCCTAAACGAACACTTCTTTTGGCCACACTTATTTTGGGATGTGCATAAGGTGTGGAGAAATGCATCATTTGTAAAAAGACCAAGAGTAGGGTGCTTCCCCAAGGACTTTATATGCCCCTACCCATTCCTAGCCATCCTTGGGTGTAATTGAGTATGGACTTTGTCCTAGGTCTTCCTCAGACTTGTATGGCAAAAGACTCCATTATGGTGGTGTTTGACCGGTTTTCCAAGATGGCTCATGTCCTAGCTTGTTCCAAGACCGATGAAGCTAGTCATGTGGCTGAATTGTTCTTCAAAGAGGTGGTGTGTTTGCATGGTGTTCCGAGGACCATTGTCTCGGATCGGGACACAAAATTTTTGAGTGCTTTTTGGAAGACCCTAGGGGCAAACCAAGCTCCTTTTTAACACCTCTTTTCATCCCCAAACCAATTGGCAAACTGAGGTGGTTAATCAAAATTTGGGAAGCTTATGAGGAGCATAGTTAGCAAGAAGCTCATGAATTGGGACATTCAACTCCCCTATATAGAGTTTGCTTAAAATCAGAGTGTGCATAATGCCCCACTCAAATGACTCCTTTCGAGGTCGTGCATGGATTCAACCCATTGACTCCTCTTGACTTAGTGCCCATACCCTCAATGGAAATTTTCAATCCGAATGGGCCGAAGAAGGCCGAACTAGTGAAGAATATGCATGAGAAGGTGAGGTATGCAATTCAAAAGGCAAATGAATCATATCCCAAGTATGCTAACCGTGGGAGGAAAGCAACAAATTTCAAGGAGGGAGACTTGGTATGGCTCAGCTAAGGAAGGAAAGGTTTCCGAAGCAAAGAGGGTCCAAGATAGCACCTAGGGCCGATGGACGCTTCAAGATTTTGGAAAGGGTTAATCCCAATGCCTACAAGCTCGAGTTACCCGGGGAATTTGAAGTCTTGGCCACTTTTAATGTTCAAGATCTTTCTCCTTATGTTGGGGATGAGTGGAGGAACGAAGGGAGGAAGATTCTCCCATAGATTTGAGGACAAGTCCTCAAACGGGAGGATTACATGCCATGAAATGCCTTGCATAGAACCATACCTCAAGGAGTCATCACCCGAGCCCGAGCTAAGGACTTTCTAATCAATTTGCTCTTTTTGTAGGAAATGATGAACCTACACCAAAAGACTTGGAACAACCCAAACATCTCCTCATGCGGGAAGCGTTGAAAATGGAGGCCAAGATCGAGTCATCTTCGAGCTTGGAACACATGGAGGGAAGTGCAAAACCGAGGCAAGGAAGGAGGAGAAACCGGGTACAAGCTTGGTCTAGGTCGGGTTTAGGTCATGGCCCATGGAGCAAGGTGCAAACCCAATCGGAATCCTCTCTCTCTAGTTTTATTTTATTCCTTTTTAATTTTGCAAAAAAAAATATTTAGGGTGTTATAGGTTCGGTGTGGGTCTGTATGAGTTTTGTATGAGTTTGGAGTGAGTTTTCTCTTTTGCATGGGTTTTTGCTTTTGAGAATGCTTGAATGGCAGCCGATTTGAGGGGAACAAATTTCGGGGACCACTCTTCCTTAGTCTCCCCCAGTATCGGGTAAATGTTGGGTGGTCCTTTCCACCTTTGTTTTTGTGTAAGCACCAAATCAAGTAAAGCTATTGGATGCAATCCGATTAGGTTGCTTCTCTCTCATGTGAGAGAGATTAAAACCCTCTCATCACCAAGCATTGTAATCAATTTCGTTTTGAATCTAAAGAGTGCTTTGCATGTCCTTCCTTGGCCGGTTTTCTACCTCCAAGACTCGGCTCTCCGGTGAGTAATATCCGGTGATATCCAAGAGCATCCTTCAAGGCTTTTGCTTCCATTCCGAGCTAGGGTAAGCTAGGTCATGCTACACGACTTCAACCACTCCCCCGTGGTCTTAGGGTAAGCATGTAATCCATATTAGCTCTTCTCCATCTCCGGTTACATTCCATTTCCGATCAACCTCATTTCTTTTTCTGATAACCCCTTTTTTGGCACCCGATATTCTTGTCTGCATATCTCCTGATTTCCTCAAGATCAATCCCCCATTTTTGGAGGTTAAGCTTTCCTCTTATTTCCTAACAACACCTCAAAATCTCAGTTTAAAACTCTGTATGCAACTCGAGAACCACCTTCCCCAATAGCACCAATTTTTGGCCCTTTTCTTTGCCTATTTCTCACCCGAAACCTATTTTGTTCCCCATTCCATTATTGAATCATATCACCTAAGCCCTTACCAAAAAATCATAATAATTTAGCCAAAAGCCCTAAGCCCTAAGAACAAAGCCATAAGGCTTTAGCCGAAAGTCACAAGCGGAAGCCTTAAGCCCTAATTCCTAATCTCAAACCCCTATATCATATACCCTAATTCCTAAGCCATATGCCTTAGCCCTAAGCCCTAAGCTCTAAGGTTAATGTTTGAAACCCTAATACCTCTCCTCAAAATCCTAAGCATTGAGCCTAAAACCTTAAGCCCAAAGCCTAAACATTAAGCTCTAAGCCCAAAATCCTTAATCATAACCCCTATGCCCTAACGCTTGACACCTGCCCAAAGCTCTAAGCAATAATCCCGAAACCCTATGTCCTTAGCGCTAAGCCATAAGCCCTATTTCTAAGCCCTAAGCCTTGTGCCCTAAGTCATTAATTGTAAACACTAAGGCCTAAAGCCTTAGCCAAAAGTCCAATGTTCAAAGCCCGAACAACTAAGACCTTAGCCCAAAGCCTTAGCCTTAAGCCTAAGACCTTAGCCATAAGCCCAAAGACCTTAGGCCTAAGCCCTAAGCACTTAGACCTAAGCCCAATGCCCAAAGGCCTATGCCATAAACCTACGCCCTATGCCCTATGTCTTAAGCCTAAATCCTTGAGGCCTAAGCCCTAAGCCTAAAGTCCAAAGCCCTAAGCTCAAACTTCAGCCCTAAACCTAATGCCCTAAGTCAAAAGTTTAAAGCCCTATGTCCGAAGCCGTAAGCCTAAAGTCTTAGGCCTGAAGCCCTAATACCTCAGGCTATATGCTTTGGGCCCTAAGCCTTAAACCCTAGCTTCGAAGCCCAAAGCTCTAAGCCTAAACCTTGATCTCGAAGCCCTAATTCCTAAGGCCAAAGCCCTTAGACCTAAGCCGAAAGCCCAAAGTCTATAACAATAAGCCCAAGCCCTACAGAAAAAACTTACAACCCTAAATCCTAAGCCGTAAGCCTCAAACAAAAAGCCCTCAACTTAAAGCCCAAAAGCCTCAGCCCAAAACCAGAATCCTAAGTCCTAGGTCCTAATCACTAAACCCTTAGCTAAGCACAAAGCCCTAAACCCTAAGTTCAAAGCCCTAAGGCATTAAGCTTTATGTAACATCCCTTTTTTTTTAATTATTAAAAAAAACACTGAAAAGCCATGGTAAAATTGTTTTCTTTTCCTTGAAATCTTTAATTTGTATAAATCATTTTCTTGAAAACACAGAGGAAGTCATTAAGTAAATAGCAAACTCATTGTTACCATAATTCAAAACACATTTCCAAAACGTGCTTATTCATGCATAGGGTTAGTTTACATATGTAATTAACATTTCACAAAACACATCTTAAAACATAGTACTTTCAAAATACATCAAAACTTCTTTCTTTCGTTCATTCCCATGGGTTGTCGCTTAACAGTGCATGCACGGCCTGAGCAAGCCTCCTCAATAGCATCACATCATGTGGTGAAAACTAAGTTCTTCACCTTCGTTTTCATTGCCTACATCACAAAGTTTATTCTAATGAGCTTAAGGCTCAGTAAGAAATAGTATAAAGTGACATGCGTAACATGAGCGTGGTTTTATAAAACATGCATATTCATTTCGTTCTTTATTACGTTATTCTTGCTTATCGATCCATTTTTCCACCCCGTGGTTCTACCCAGTCCTCGTGACCGAGCTTTCCACCTCGTGGTACTACCAGTCATTTACATGTTCGGCTTTCCACTTTGTAATTCTACTTGGTCCTCGTGACCGAGCTTTCCACCTCATTGTTCTATCTTATTCATTCGTTACGTACATTCATGCATAGAACTTTAAGGATTTTCAGAACGAGAGTTAGCACCAACAGGTTCCTCCCATCCCACCCTCGCCATTCAGTTGGGTGACGTTTGAAAACATGCATGGAAAATATTTTCGTTCTTTTCATAAGACATGATGCATGAAAATGGCATACGTGCACAACGTGACATTCATAACATAAACATAAAGCATGCATAAAACATCTCCCAATCAACATAAACAAACGTCTCCAAATGAAGATAATTTTTATCTCTTAAGTATAATTAACATAAACTTACTTCATTACCTTACTTAAACCTAACAACCATCAAACAATGTCAAAAAAACACCAATGAAACTTAAAGACTTGGGCCGGCGCATGGTGTGATACACCCCAAACAGAGTATTCTTATTCTACTATTCATAATCGTAACCGATTTGTGTTCACTTTTATTTGTTTCTAATTATACAACTTTAATCTTACTCTCTATGATGTAGTCCCCGAAGGGCCAAAGACATGCAAGATTCACTTACTTGGATTCCAAGCTACAAAATACTCCTTATTTCCTTCACTTTCTTTACTTGATTCCAAACAACCTTAACATCACAAATATACTTACATTAGAATTTCTAGAATTTACCCCGTTTTTCTCCCAAATTACAACAGCCATAACTTAAGTTATCAAACTCCAATTCTTATGAATAAGTAACTGAAATCACCCTTAAGGTGTCTAATGTAATTCGTCAGAAGACTTTAAATTCAATTTCATAATCAACAATCTTATAAAATCCATATCTTTAAAATCGGAAATATTAATCCTGCTTTTGTATGGACATGGTAACACCTTGTTTTTTCATGCCATTTCCATTAATCAAAACCTAACTTCGTGGTCCTCCTTCTTGTTATTTAAACTCACAAAACAAACTCGATTTGCACCTCTCACACTAAACTTTCAACTTCAGCTTCAACCTTATGTTTCCCTTCATACGAAACTGAGAGAATTTAGGGATAATAATGAGAATTTCGTGCATGAAATGACAGCAGAAGGTGAAGAGGTAAACATGAGGTGAAGAGGCAAGCATGAGGTGGAGAGGGAAGCATGAGGTGAAGAGGCAAGCATGAGGTGGAGAGGCAAGCATGAGGTAAAGAGGCAAGATGAGGTGGAGAGGCAAGCATGAGTTGGCTTCACTAAATTTTCTCCTCCAACACTTAACTCACTTGTCACATACTCTAACCTTACTTCTTATTTCTTTAAGCATTCCATTCAAAGGCATATTTTAACACACTACCAACAATAATTCGTGATGCACTTATCAAGATTTAACAACGTAATATACATTTATAATAACTAAGGTGCTTAAATGGCTAGGGTGTTACATTCCACCCTCCTTATTTGAAATTTTTTTCCGCAAAATTTACACACTAAAAGAGTTTAGGATATTTTTCTTCCATGTCTCGTTGTCTCTCCCAAGTGGCCTCCTCTATCGATTGATTTCTCCATAGTACTTTGACTAAGGGGATTTGCTTGTTCCTTAGCTCTTTGATCTTTGAGTCTAGTATCTTAACTGGTTGTTCTTCATAAGTCAGAGCTGGATTTACCTCAATGGAACTCGGTTTGATTACTTGGTCCGGATCCTGCATGGACTTCCTTAACATCGATATATGGAACACATCATGTACACCTTGCGTGGATAATGGTAGATCCAATTTGTAGGCCATTTTTCCAATGTTCTTTGCTATCGGGAAGGGCCCGATGAACCTTGGAGATAGCTTCCCCTTCTTGCCAAAGCGCTTTATCCCCTTAAATGGGGAAACCTTCAAATATACCTCATTTCCTTCTTCGAACTCGAATTCCCTCCTTCGTTGGTCTGCATAACTCTTTTGCCGGCTTTGCGCCACTTTGATTCTTTCCCTAACTACCTGCACTTGATCTTTGGTTTGCTGCAAGATCTCGGGACCATAAAATTGAGCTTCACCGACTTCGTCCCAATATAGAGGCGATCTACACTTTCTACCGTAAAGTGCTTCATACGGGGCCATGCCAATCGTGGCTTGATAGCTGTTATTATAGGTGAATTCTACCAATGGTAAAAGCTTATTCCATGTCATTTGGAACTTGAGCACACATGCTCTTAACATATCCTCAAGAATATGGATTGTTCGTTCGGTCTGGCCATCGGTATGGGGATGAAATGTTGTGCTTAAACTTGAACTCGTCCCCATACATTTTTGTAAACTCTTCCAAAATTTAGATATGAATTTTGGATCACGATCCGACACTATGGAGACTGGGACTCCATGCAGCCTCACGACTTCCTGGATGTAGAGTTCTGCGTACTTGTCCAAGCTCGAGCTTAATTTAATGGCGAGGAAATGAGCTGATTTTGTGAGTCTATCTACTACGATCCATATAGTGTCATGTTCCTTAGTGGTTTTTGTTAATCCTACCCCGAATTCCATTGTAATGTGCTCCTACTTCCATTCTGCGATTGGTAAACATTGCAAGGTTCCAGCCGATCTTTGATGTTCAGCTTTAACTTGTTGGCAAATATGACACAACTCTACATGCTTCGCCACATCTTCTTTCATACCCGGCCACCAGAAGTGTCGTTTCACATCACAATACATCTTGGTACTCCCGGGATGCATCTAGAACATTGAGGAGTGTGCCTCTCTTAGAATGTCTTTTCGTAGTTCTGAATTGTCTGGTACATACCACCGGTTCCCATACTTTAGAATGTCATCCTTTGAATAATGTAGTTCGGAGGAAACCGTCTCTTTGCCCAACACATACTTTCTATAGATTGGGTCTTCTTCTGAGCAATCTTTATCCTTTCTAAGATATTGGGCTTAATTGTCATGGCCATCAATATAGAGCTTAAGTTGGAAATTACTTCAAGTTCAAACTTACACATTTCCTATTGGAGTTGTATAGGCATCAATTGTAATGTCGCTTATACCGCTGCTGACTTCCTACTTAGAGCATCTGCAACATCATTGGCTTTTCCTGGATGGTACATAATTTCAAATTCATAGTCCTTCACAAATTCAAGCCACCGTCTTTTCCTCATATTTAGTTCTTTCTGTGTAAACAAATACTTCAGGCTCTTATGGTCCGAGTATACCTCACTCCCGACCATATAAATAATGTCTCCATATTTTTAATGCAAAAACTACCGCCACTAATTCAAAATCATGCGTTGGGTAATTTTTCTCATAACGCTTTAACTGCCTTGAAGCATAAGCAATAACTTTCCCTTATTGCATTAGGACGCAGCCCAACCGAACCTTGGATGCATTGTAGTAAATGCTGAACTTTCCGTCTTCGGTTGGGAGGGTTAAGATTGGGGCTGTGGTCAACCTCTTATTTAATTCTTGAAAGCTTTGTTCACATTCTTCAGACCACCAAAATTTTATATTCTTTTTCGTTAGTCGGGTTAACGGGACCGTAATCTTGGAAAATCCTTCGATGAATCGTCGGTAATATCCCACTAATCCAAGGAAACTTCGTACTTCGCCCACATTCTTTGGCTGTGACCATTCCATAACAGCCTGAACCTTTGTCGGGTCGACCGAGATACCTTCTCCAGATACAACATGCCCGAGAAATTGGACTCTATCTAGCCAAAACTAACATTTTGAAAATTTGGCATACAGTTTATGTGCCTTCAAGTGTATTGTATGCTCCTTCACTGTTATCAAGTACACCAAGATATCATCAATGAACACAATTACAAACTTATCCAAAAACTCCTTGAATACCTTATTCATCATGTCCATAAAGGCTGTGGTGCATTAGTCAATCCAAACGACATCACCAAAAACTCGTAGTGCCCGTATCTAGTTCGAAATGCTGCCTTAGGAATATCTTCCTCCTTTATTTTCAACTGATAGTACCCTGACCTTAAATCAATCTTTGACAACACTTTAGCGCCTTGTAGTTGATCAAACAAATCATCTATCCTTGTAGTGGGTAATTATTTTTCACCGTTAACTTGTTTAGTTCCCTGTAGTCGATGCACATCCTCATCGATCCATCTTTCTTCTTAACAAACAACACCGGAGCTCCCCACAGTGAAAAACTAGGGCGGACAAAACCCTTATTAACTAATTCTTCCAGTTTAGCCATCAACTCTTTTAGTTCGGCTGGGGCCATCCTGTAAGGGTTCTTGGATACAGGCTCAACTCTCGGGTACATTTCAATGAAGAATTCAATTTCTCGACCAGGCGGTAAACCTGGAAGATCGTTCAAAAAAACTTCGGAAAACTCTCGAACAACTTCAACGTTCTGTAATTCCATCTTGGCTTGTTTCTGTATATCCATCACATTTGCCAAGAAACACTCACATCCTAATAGTAATAACTGCCGAGTCTCCATATAAGATACTATAGGTACCTGTCGACTACGTTTTGCGGCTTGCAAGGAATACCCTTCTTCATTTGGTGGTTGAAAATAAACAACCCTATTCCAATAATTTATGGTGGCAAAATGTCTAAATAACCAGTCCATTCCTAAAATAACTTTGTACCCCTTCATATCCATTATTATGAAGTCAGCATACAACTCTCGCTCATTTACCAGAACAACAAAATCATGCACAACAGAATTCAAGTGTAATCGTTCTCCGGATGGCAACATAACATCATAAAAATATTTTGCTACCAACAGTAAACAATTTAACTTATTCAGAAATGCAGAAGACATAAACGACTGTGTCGCACCAGAATCAAACAAAGCATATGTAGGCACACTGTTAATTTAAAGGTTACCTGACACCAATGCACATTAATCCACATCCTTTGGCTCGATCATGGTGAATACTCTCGGTTTGGCTTTAGTCACTCTTTCCGCATTTTGAGGGTTGTCCCTTATTATGTGTCCGGGTTCCTTTCATTTGAAACAGCGTGGAATGCTAGCCATGCATTCTCCTAAGTGCCTCTTTCCACACTTTGAGCATAGTTCACTTTGAGAAAAAACTCTGAACCCGCTTCCCTTTCTCTGCCTCCTGTACATTCTCACTTGGCCTCTTAACCCCCCCGGGGAGTTGCCATCCTTTACCTTGTTGTTGGTTCGGGTTAACAAACCTTTTTTTAGAGTCCCGATACTGTTGGAACTTCATTTCAACTTCCTCAATGGACAATGCCTTAGCTACAACATAGGTATAACTTGTGTGCTCTAATTCAGCTATTCTAACCCCGCGGTAAATTTCCATCTTTAAGCCCTGCTCAAATCGTGATAAGGCTTCAAATTGTCTTATTTACTCCCCAACTATCCCTGTCTGTCGTAGTTGGGCAAACTCTACCATCTTTGCCGCTAGTATTGCGCGGCTGAAATACTTGTTATTGAACACATCTTTAAACTCGGACCATGTCATATTTTTTATGTCCCTGCAGACCTTAACAGTGTCCCACCAAAATTGAGCATCACTCTCCAGCAGAAATGCATACTTTTCCATAGAAAATTTCATTCTTACCGGAATACAATAAGCAGATTTTGTCAAACGATCAATAATTACCCAAATGTTGTCATGACCTTTAATCGTTGTAGGCAATCCGACTACAAAATCCATAGAAACATGGTCCTATTTCCATTCCAGAATCACCAATGACTTGAGCATTCCTGCAGGTCTTTGATATTCTGCTTTTACTTGTTGGCATACAACACATGATCCAATATATCTCACGATATCCTTTTTCATTCCCGGCCACCAAAAACACTGTTTCAAATCCTGATACATCTTTGTATTTCCTGGGTGAACCGAAAATTTTGAAGAGTGAGCTTCTCTCAATATCTCATTCCTCAATTCTCTGTTACGTGGAACATACCATCGATTACAGAATTTAAGTATCCCCTCCTTTGAACACTAAAATTCAAAAGAATTAGGCAACTGCCCTTCCATAAATTGTATATACCTCAAATCCTCCTTTTGAGCTTCCCCAATTCTGTCCAACAAATTTGGTCTCACAGTTAAAGCAGCCAACTGGACTGTTAGATCTGATATAACTTCAATGTTTGCCCTTTGCAGCTCATTACAAATTGCTACTGAAATTCCCATCATCTCTGATTGCACTGCTACTGACTTCCTGCTCAGTGCGTCAGCTACTACATTAGCCTTTCCTAGATGATCTTTAATTTCAAAATTGTAATCTTTAACAAACTCCAGCCATCGCCGCTGTCTTAAATTCAGCTCTTTTTGTGTGAAAAGATACTTGAGACTTTTATGGCCCGTAAATATCTCACAACGACGTCCATATAAGTAATGTCTCTAAATCTTTAGGGCAAAGACTACTGCTGCCAAAAAAGATACTTGAGACTTTTATGGTCCGTAAATATCTCACAACAATGTCCATATAAGTAATGCCTCTAGATCTTTAGGGCATAGACTACTGCTACCAACTCTAGATCATGGGTATGATAGTTTTTCTCATAGTCTTTCAATTTTCGTGATGCATAAGCAATTACTTTACTTTCTTGCTGCACACATCCTAAACCCATCAACGACGCATCACAAAATATGCTAAAATCTCCATCTTCCATTCTCCAGGTCTTGAATGAGTCATGCAAAGGTTGGATTCTCGTTCAAATTGATGTTGTCTTGGGCTGTCTCCATTTCTCTTTCTCCACTTTGCTCCGTGGGTATTGAAGAGAATTCCCAAGTGAGAAGATGTTTGGGCTATCTTTGATCTTCCAAAGTTGGCTCTCCCGTTAAGGTTCCTTGCATAAATAACCCTACAAAATGAGCAAACGTGTTAGCAAACTTCTTGGCTCGGGCTCGGGTTATAGGCCCTCGGGATGTATTCTCGGTGTTGGTCTCCAATGGCACATCACGTAGGAGGTTGAAAACTTACTATTCTAGTTCTGCAATTTATAGTTGCAAAATGTCGAAACAGCCAGTCCATCCCTAAAATAATTTCATACGCATTCATCTTCATTATGATAAACTCAACGTCCAATTTAAGATCATTGATTTGAACTCAACAATTTATAATTACTCTATCCAACAGTAAACGATCACTTGACGGTAGCATCACTTCATATATTTGTTCTGCCACCTCAGGTACCCGGTTCAATTTCTTAGAAAACTCTTCAGACATAGATGAATGTGTAGCTCCTGAATCTATCAATGAAAAGGCACTAATTCCATCTATTAATAATGTACCTGCCACCACGGCTGGATGATCCGCTTCCTCAGCATCAATCATTGCAAAGACACGACCGGCTATCCTTTTCTGTTCTGGTCTGTTTGGAGGTGCCTTCGGACAATCACGCATCATGTGTCCTATCTCCTTACATCTGAAACAGCGTCCAGATCCAGCCATACACTCTCATGCATGCTTCCGATTGCACTTGGGGCATTCCAATATCGGCCCCAAACTTTTAGCTTGCTTTTCTTTCCCTTGTTCGTTCAAACTTTCACTTGGCCTTTTCATCCCACGCACTGGTTGCCATGGTTTACTCAGTTGCGGTTGAACTTCTCAAAATAACCATCTTTGGGATGTTCCTGGTTGTTGCTTGATCAACTTCGATTCTGCTTCCTCAAGGTCTAGAGCTTTGGAAACAACCTTTGAATATTGATCATCCTCTGGTCCCCAAGTCTTTATTCCTTTATAAATTTCTGGTTTCAATCCTTGCACTAACTGCTCAACTTTATCCTCATTGGTTTCCATCAGATGTAGAGCAAATCTTGCTAGGCCTTCGAACCTTCGCACATATTCAGCTACTGATCCCAACTGTTTCAGCTGAATAAACTCAATTTTCTTTTTATTCTGATCGGCTCTACTAAAATATTTGTCATAGAAATTTTTTTTGAATTGAGCCCATGATAGTTCTTGCACATTAGTAGTCACCTCAATAGGATCCCACCAATTCCTTGCATCCATAGTTAGCAAGAAGGCTGCACAGTTAACTTTTTCTTCTTCTTCAATCTTAGCATACTTAAATATCTTCTCCAAAGAACGAATCCACTCTTCAGCAAACACAGGATCTGTGGACTGTCCATCAAATGAGGGAGGATTCATTTTCCTAAATCTCTCATAGCTCATCTCCCCCGCATTCTTGTTTTGTCCATTTACTTGCTCTTCTCTATTCATCATTCGCTACAATTGTTGAAATTGGAGGTTAACCAACTCTGACAGTTGGTTAATAGTAGCCTCATTAGTTCCCTCCTCTGGAATATTTTTTCTTTCTCTCCTCATAGTCCTTCAATCACCAATCACATCGTTAGTACTCCAAAGTAAGTATATTTCTACTTTAATCCTTTAATAGCACATAAGTATTCAAATGATAAAAGTTATTGAGCTGTCTAAAGAACCGACCTATCCCTGTGCACTCACTCTTTTGTTCCCTTATTGTGTGTGTTTTGCTCTGATACCATAATTGTAACGACCCAATTCCTGAGCCGTCGTTTACTGCTTTTCTTACTCACTTACTTACATTACTGACGACTCGAGAACCGGTCCGTTACTGGGTTCTTACTTACTTACTTACATTGGTAAAAAACTTGTTAGTTTAATTTCTAAAACTATATATAGTTTATAAAATAGTTTAAAAGGAAAACCGTCAAATTAAAATACATACATTCTTTGTCAATAACGATTTCAACTCCACATTTTATAAAAAATACATAAGCATTTAATAATTTAAACCTGCAGCGGAAGAAAATAGTTCAACGTAAGAAACATTCATTTTCAAAACCTTTGTAATCCATCACTCCAAAATAATATATACATTTTTAATTACATCTTCAAAACATTTAAAACATTTTATATTATGACTGTGTGTGTCATGCGTCACTCCCCTCGGTCGTCACTCAATAACCTGTATCATTTGGAAACCTCTCGGCTCTAACTCCTTGATCAGCCATTTGCACCCATTCTTCCATTATATTCCCTACATTGCAAAGCCTAAACTATGAGCCTAAAGCTCAGTAAGTAGCATGACTATAAAATGCAATGCATAAGTATGCTATGCTGTTGATAAACTAATGCACAATTTCATTCACGTTTCTTAGGTTTCATATCTTCTTTATCTTTGTGACACAGAATGGAGGGGGTTTAGATGTAGGAAGTGGGAGAATCGGGTTAGGTTAAATGGAAAAACGATAATTCGATAATTCCAGAATCGGGACTGGAATTTGGATGATGATAACTCGACGATGCAATGTATTTTAGGGATGAAATTTTGAGTGGAACTCTGGGAGGAAGATAAGTAATAGTCCTCCAAAAATAAAGGAAATCTTGTGGATGGATCGGTCATAATGTAATGGAAGAGTAACGGCATTTTTGGTGGTGGCCGGAAATCTGCCGGCGGAAAGAACTAAAACCAAACGAAAAATATTGATGGAAGGAAGAGCTTGTGACCTTCAACCTCACCCTAAGTCCTTAAAGAAGGCTGGAGTATTGAAGCACTAAGAAATCTCCAGCTCGGAGGAAGGATTCCTTTGAGATAACCTACGGTGGCCAGAGGTGCGGCGTCTGCCGGTTTGAAGTTGGAAATGCCCGTGAGAGGGAGATGCTCAAAGCAACTTTAATTCAAATTCCAAATTATCATTACAATCACGCAATGGGGGAGGTTTTATCTGCTGAGAAGAGTGGGAAAAAGGGAGGGAAAATTGAGGGCCAAAGGCATGCAACTTGCATGCTGGAAATTGAAATAAAGGAGGGAAAATTGGACCAATGAGATTGCAAGAATGTGAAAGCCACGTGATCTTGAATCTCCTCAGCCAATTTTCCCTTCTTCCTTGGCCCAAAATACCCTTCTCTTAGCCGAAAATACCTCACGCGAAACCCCATGCAAGCATGCAAAAATAAACAAAATAAAACCTAGCCGAGAAACCCTCTCGGGTTCTCCAAATATCCAACGTAAAATTCACGTAAAAATTAAGCTAAAAATGCAATAAAATTCCTTCAATCCATGTAAATACTGGAGAGTTGAGTCGTGGAACCCTTGATCACTTTTGCATGGGACTCCAACTCGCCATGCAACGTGGTACTTCAAATTGAGAGTTGAGTTGAGTTGTGAGTTGAGTTGTGATACTTAAGGTGTCAAATTTGCTTGAGAGTTGAGTTGTGATACTTAAGGTGTCAAATTTTTCCTTAAAGAGTCTACTATAACTTCTTAGAAGACACCAAATTCAGAAAATCTGAGTATGCATTGCTTTAAATCCAGAAGCGGTCGACCTCACTTATAAGGTGTCGACCGAACCTAAAGGGGTCGACCGCAGTCATTTCCCAGTTTCCGTTTACTAACTTGCAACATCCATAACTTTGTCTACAAAGCTCCAAATTGAATGATTCAAATGCTATAGATTAATCTAAGAGTCTACTTTAACTCTTATAAAGAAAATAAACTCCACTTCGTATCACATATTGACCGAATCTCCAAAACCCTAACTTTGAACATAATCAACTGATTTCACATTTCTTGGCATGAAATCATTCGTTTTTATCCACCAAATCCAAACAATACCATCATTTTATCATCACTAGACCTAAGAGAACTTTAAAGGATAGAAAAATACCTTGAACTTCAGTCTCCACGAAAGCCTTAGAGTTTTCCTCTTCACCTCTCTTGAGATAACTTACTTTCTCACTCTTTTCTCTCACAAAGCCTCTTTTCTTTCTCAATCTCACTCTCCCTTGTCAAGACAGGAGAACTCAAAGAGAAATAGGGAGAAAAATTTGTGCTGGAAGGGAAGAATGGCAGACCATACCTTTTTATGCCTTTTATTAATCAAAAATGAGGTTTCTCTCACGTCCACCCATCAGATTTTCTCTAAGTTTCTTGTTGACTTTTCAACTCAAGTCGGGAAAGGTGTCAACCACTGTTCAACAAGGTGTCGACCGCTTAAATCAAGGTGTCGACCGCTCAAATCCCTGAGAGCTATCCTAGGTCAACCGATTACTAAGGTGTCGACCGCTTAATCAAGGTGTCCACCGCTTAAATCAATATTTTCTTCATCACCTTCGACCTACTAATTTACTAATATCAAAATTACCTTAAAATTCTAATATTTACCCAGCATTCATACAAAGAATCTTAAACACTTCTATCTTAAAGTCACAAATTCTAAAAATAAATGACGGTTGTTACAAATCTATTTATGACCAAGAAATAGTTATTGAGAACAATCCTAGAGGGAGGTCCTATGGTGTACTTGTGATGTTCCGAGAAAGGTTGGAAGAAATTGGAGACACTCCCGTGGAGATCTGAGAATTAATTGAGGAATACAAAGACATATTTCTGGAAGAACTTCCCCAAGGATTGCCACCACTTTGGGGAATCGAGCATCAAATAGATCTTCAACCGGGAGCGATATTACCAAATCGACCTTCTTATAGATTAAATCCCGAGGAGGCAAAAGAACTACAAAGACAAGTTCATGAACTATTGGAAAAGGGACACATTCGAGAATCCTTGAGTCCGTGCTCTGTCCACGCCCTCTTGGTTCCAAAGAAAGATGGTAGTTTTTGGATGTGTATAGATAGCCGAGCCATCAACCAAATGACACGGAATGGTGGGGGTTTAGATTTAGGAAGTGGAGAATCGGGTTAGGTTATATGGAAAACGATAATCCGATAATTCCATAATCGGGTCTGGAATTGGGACGACGATAACTCAATGATAAGATCGAGTTTCAGGCTGAAATTTTTAGCGGAACTCTTGGAAGAACATAGGTGATAGCCCTCCAAAAATAAAAGGAAATCAACGATGGAAGAAGGAGCTTACGGATTTCAAGCTCACCCTATGACCTTGAGAAAGGCTGCAGACTTTGAAGCAAGAAGAGAACCCCAGCTTGTAGGAGGAAGCTCTTGAAGAACCCACGGTGGCCGGAGGAGTTCCAATTGCCGGCTGAATTTGGAAGATGCCCGAAAAGGGAGAGAGCTAAAAGCTTCTTAATTGCAAATTCCAAATTAACCTTACAATCACGCAATAGGGGAGGTTTTATCTGATGAGAAGAGTGGGAAAAAGGGAGGGAAAATTGAGGGCCAAAGGCATGCAACTTGCATGCTGGAAATTGAAATAAAGGAGGGAAAATTGGACCAATGAAATTGCAAGAATGTGAAGGCCACGTGAACTTGAATCTCTTCAGCCAATTTTCCCTTCTTCCTTGGCCCAAAATACCGTTCTCAAATTCAAAAATTCCTCATGCAAGCATGAAAAAATAAACAACATAAAACCTACCCGAGAAACCCTCTCGGTTATCCAAATATCCAACGTAAAATTCACGTAAAAATTAAGCTAAAAATGTGATAAAATCCCTTCAATCCATGTAAATGCTGATGATTTGAAACCCTTGATAACTTTTGCATGGGACTCCAACTCGCCATGCAACGTGATACTTCAATTGGGTTTGGGTTCGGGTTTGATTCCGGAGCTCTTTGTTTTTGGTTAAAAATCTACCTTTTCTCCATGCCAAATTATCATTTGTTTTGGCCTTGTTTGATCCTCCAAAGTTGGCTTAGAAATGTATAATTTTTCAATTAATTTTCCAGCAAAATTAACAAACATATTAGAAAAATCCAGAGCTCGGGCTCGGGTGATAGCTCTGCTTGGCATGCCAATCCTTGGCATGTCACCAAATAACCATCAAGTATAGATTTCCCATTCCGCGGCTCAAAGACATATTGGATGAACTTAGTAGGGCATCTTGCTTCTCTAAAGTTTATTTGAAGAGTGGATACCACCAAATCCGAATGAAGGAGGGAGATGAATGGAAGACGGCTTTCAAAAAAAAATATTGGCTCTTCGAATGGTTAGAGATTTCTTAGGAAAATTTGTGGTGGTTTATTTTGATGACATATTGGTATGTAGCATGGATTAGAATAGTCACCGAGGACATCTTGCGTTGCTATTTGATACTCTCCGAGCTACTAAATTATTTGGTAATCTAAAGAAGTGTGCCTTTGTGCAAGAGAGGATACACTTTTTAGGGTTTATTATATCAAGGGAGGGTATGGAAGTGGATGAAGCTAAGGTGGAGGCCATTCGGGATTGGCCAATTCCAAGGAGTGTTTCGGAAGTAAAGAGTTTCCACGGCCTTGCCTCCTTTTACCGACGATTCATTCAAGGTTTTAGTTCCATTGTTGCCCCTTTAACGGATGGCACTAAGAAGGGGAGAGACTTTAAATGGTCCACAAATTGTCAAGAAAGTTTCGAGCTCATCAAACAAAAGCTTTGTCATGCACCCGTACTTAGCCTTCCCGACTTCCACAAGGTCTTTGAGGTGGAGTACGACGCCTCCGGGGTGGGAGTAGGAGCTGTCCTTATGCAAGAAGGAAAGCCACTTGCATATTTTAGTGAGAATCTCAAAGGTGCTGCCCTAAATTACTCTACCTACGACAATGAGTTCTATGTTGTTATCCTGGCTTTGGAAGTGTGGCAACACTATCTATTATCGTAAGAATTTATTGTACACTCAGACCATCAAGCCCTCAAACACATCACGAGCCAAGGCAAGCTAAATAGGCGGCATGTCAAGTGGGTTGAGTTCCTTGAAAGGTACCCCTATATAATCAAGTATAAAAAGGGAGAATGCAATGTGGTGCCCGATGCCCTGTCAAGGAGGTTTGTTCTCCTAACCAAACTTTCAACTAATTTTTTTGGCATTGAGTTAATCAAGAGGCCTACAAGGAAGACCAAGACTTCGGCAAGTGGTATGACATGAGTCTTAATAAAGAAGATTGTGGATATCACATCATGGATGGATACTTATTCAAAGGAGGAAAACTTGGCATCCCAAGCGGAAGCATCCGGGAGTATCTCATTAAAGAAGCTCATGGTGGCGGCCTAGCAAGCAATTTTGGAGAAAAAAAAACCTTAGAGGCTCTCAATGAACATTTTTACTGGCCTCATTTATTCCGAGATGTGTACAAGGTGGTAGAGAGATGCATAATTTGCAAGAAGGCAAGAGTCGAGTGCTACCTCATGGACTCTACCTCCCTCTACCCGTGCCTAGTCATCCTTGGGTAGAAGTGAGTATGGCTTTTGTGATCGATTTTCCTCGGACTTGTAGAGAAAAAGATTCTATTATGGTGGTAGTGGACCGGTTCTCAAAGATG
>QAOC01017539.1:0-42121 GCA_003255005.1 Begonia fuchsioides
GATTGACCAATGAGGAGCCTTCATGGGACGCTCTTCCTACGCTCCACCTCCAGCTCATTAGGCTTCAAGGAAACGTCCTAAATATCCTCCCAAATGATAATTAGCTAACTCTAGAAATCCCATGCAAATCCATGCAACCGGCGTAAAAGAAAAACCCTAGTTTGGGAAAATGAAAATCGAATGCAAAAACATAAAGGAAAAAACTTTTATTCTTTAATTCTCCCAGAGGCTTTAGGATTGCTATTATTCTTGAGTGGGATTGGATAGGAATTCTCCATTGTTTTTCCAAGGCATTCAGACGTGGATTAGGCGTGAAACCGATCGTGGATGGCTCTTCTTGGGCTCTGTATGATTGCATCGTTTGACGGAGCAAACAGTGTCCAATTTAAACGTTCTACCACTCTCTAGAAACCTTAAATGATTGGTTAAATTTCTTATGAAGAAGTTATCTTCATTAGAGGGTGGGCGGGTCTCAAATTGGCAGAGCAAGCTTCAGAGGTTCAGTTGTGCCGGATCAAATTGTGGTCCTCATGCTTTGTTGCTTGGTCCACTAGCATGGGGGCTTCGACTCCTTCTTTCATCAGACCTCCATGCTTTGACTTCAAAGGAAAGAATTGGAGCTGAAAAAGGTTGAATTCTTCAATGATATAGGGAGCTACAAAATTAGAAAACACATTAGATAAACATTCATGGCAAGAGAATTTTTGGGCCCTCCATTATCATGTCACCTTAGTGCTTAAGTTTTAGGTCTGAATGCTAAGGCTGAAGGCTTAGTGCTTAGGGAATATGGTTTCGATTTAAGGACGTTGGGATTTGAAGTTTGGGCTTAGGGCTTAAGAAAAAGGGTCAAAGCTTAGGGCTTACGACTAAAGGCTTAGGGTTTTAGGCTTAGGGCTTAGAACTTAGGGCTTTGCGCTTAGGGCTTATGGATTTTGGCATATGGATTTGGACGTAGGGCTTAAAAATTAGGTCATAAGGCTCAGGGCCTAGAGCATAGGAATTTGGGCTTTAGACTTGGGACTTATGACTAAAAGCATAGATCTTAAGTGTTTGGGCTTAGGCATAAGTGATTTTGGCTAGGGCTTAGGGCATTGGGCTTAGCACTTAGTGCTTTAGGCTTAATGCGTAAGGCTTAGGGCCTTGGTCTTTGTGATTTGATCTTTAAACTTAGGGCTTCAGCATATGGGTCACGTCTAGGGCTTAGGGCTTAGAGCTTTTGGCTTAATGCTTTGGGCTTAAGGCTTAAGGCTTAGAGCTTAGGGAATACGACTTTGATTTAAGGACGTTGGGATTGAAAGTTTGGGCTTAAGGCTTAGGGCTTAAGCATCAGTGTCAAAGTTTAAGGCTTTAGATTAAGGGCTTAGGGTTTTTGGCTTAGGGCTTAGGACTTACGGCTTCGCACTTAGGACTTTGAGATTTTTGCTTAAACCTTAGGACTTTTGCTTTAAGCTTAGGGCTTAGGCATAGGTTCTTAGGCTTAGGGCTTAAGCCTTAGTACTTAGGGCTTAAGGCATAGGACTTTGGGTATAAGGCCTAAGTTTTTTGGATTAGGGATTAGACTTTAGGGTTTAGGGCTGGCTTAGACCATAGGGCTTAGGGTTTATGTATGAGGGCATTGGGAGAAGGGCATTGAACCTTGGGCTTTGGGCTTAGGGGTTTGGAGTTTGGTACTTGGACTTTGGACTTTGGGCTTTGGACTTTGGACTTTGAGGTTACAGCTGAGGTGTTTAGGATTTAAGCTTTTGGCTTACGGTTTAATGTGTTGGGCTTAAGGCTTATGTTTATGGTGATGAGAACCACGGGTATATCAAACCCGAGACCCTTCAACAATGTGAAAAAAGACACCTGGATCGCCTTTGAATCAAGTACGAGGAACTTGACCCCAATCGAACCTTGCCGACGAAACCTAAGTTATCAAACAAGGAGCTTGACCCAGACCAAACTTGTCGGTAAGAACCAAAGCTATCAAATTTGATCTATCAAGAATTAACTTGATGAAGATCGAGTTCTTCGCAAAGAATCACAAAGAACCAAAGAGAAAATCTCTTCAAACACTCAAGGTGAATTAATCATAAAAGTTGTCCCTATTAAAATAGCTTAAATGTCTTTAAATAGGCTACACACTTTCTAAACTAACAAGTAAATTAGGAAATAGAAAGTAATTAGGAAACTTAATAAAATAAAAAGAAAGAATTTTCGGAATTGTTGCAAGGCACTTCTGTTTTGGTAAGTTGTGTATTTCGCCAGGTAAACAATGTCCGATTTTTATGATCCAGCCCATTCCGAAAAGGTCTTGAAAGCAGCTACAACTTTGATGAAGAAAATATTTTAAAATAGCTTTGGGAAGATTGCCGAATCTGCCAATATATTCTTGCTGGTCAAGTAAAAGTTTGATTTAAGGAAAGTTGCATGTACTTTCTTATTTCCTTGTCCATTCAATATCTTTTATTGGCTTGGGCTCTTGGGCTTGTGTGCTTGACCACCTTGTACGATGTCAATATCTTCTTCAACGCTTAACATAATAAGCGCTTCATGCATTTTCTTGGTTCTTGACCTTCTCATTGGGCCTCCAATTTGTAACACCCGAGCCATTTAAGCACCTTAGTTATTATAAATGTGAATTACGTTGAGTGCATCACGAAATATTGTTGGTAGTGTGTTAAAATACGCCTTTGAAAGGAATGCTTAAAGAAATAAGAAGGTTAGAGTATGTGACAAGTGAGTTAAGTGTTGGAGGAGAAAATTTGGTGAAGCCACCTCATGCTTGCCTCTACACCTCATGGTTGCCTCTTCACCTCATGCTTGCCTCTCCACCTCATGCTTGCCTCTTCACCTCATGTTTTACCTCTTTACCTTCAGCTGACATTTGATGCACGAAATTCTCCTTATTATCCCTAAATTCTCTAGAGTTTCGTATGAAGGGAAACATAAGGTTGAAGCTGAAGTTGAAAGTTTAGTGTGAGAGGTGTAAATCGAGTGTGTTTTGTGAGTTTAAATAACAAGAAGGAGGAGCACGAAGTTAGGACTAAGGTATGATGTTGGTTGATTTAAGTGTTTTTCTATACTCTATATTGAAGTTATAAGAGTTCGAGTATCGTTTTGATTAATGGAAATGGCATGAAAAACAAGATGTTATCATGTCCATACAAAAGCAGGATAAATATGTCTGATTTTAAAGATATGGATTTTATAAGATTTTTTATTACGAAATTAAATTTAAAGTCTTCTGATGAATTACAGTAGACACCTTAAGGGTAATTTTGGTTACTTATTCATAAGAATTGGAGTTTGATAACTTAAGTTATGGCTGTTGTAATTTGTGGAGAAAAAAAACAGGGTAAATTCGGGAAATTCTAATGTAAGCATATTTGTGATGTTAAGGTTGTTTGGAATCAAGTAAAGAAAGTGAAGGAAATAAGGAGTATTTTGCAGCTTGGAATCCAAGTAAGTGAATCTTGCATGTCTTTGGCCCTTCGGGGGACTACATCACAAAGAGCATGATTAAAGTTGTATAATTAGAAACAAACAAAAGTGAATGTACGATTATGAATAAGTAGAATAAGAATACTCTGTTTGGGATGTATCACACCGTGCACCGGCCCAAGTGTTTGGGTTTGATTGGTGTTTGTTTGACATTGTTTGATGGTTGCAAGGTTTAAGTAAAGTAATGAAGTAAGTTTATGTTAAGTATACGTAAGAATTATCTTCATTTGGAGATGTTTGTTTATATTGATTAGGAGATGTTTTATGCATGTTTATGTTTATGTTATGAATGTCACATTGTGTACTTATGCCATTTTCATGCATCATGTCTTACGAAAAGAACGAAAATGTATTTCATGCATGTTTTCAAACGTCACCCAACCGAATGGCGAGGGTGGGATGGGAGGAACCCGTTGGTGCTAACTCTCGTTCTGAAAATCCTCAAAGTTCTATGCATGAATGTACGTAACAAATGAATGAGGTAGAACCACGAGGTGGAAAGCTCGGTCATGAGGACCAAGTAGAACCACGAGGTGGAAAGCCGAACATGTAAATGACTGGTAGAATCACGAGGTGGAAAGCTCGGTCACGAAGATTGGGTAGAACCACGAGGTGGAAAACCAGATCGATAAGCAAGAATAACGCAATAAAGACCGAAATGAATATGCATGATTTACAAAACCACGCTCACGTTACGCATGTCACTTTATACGATTTCTTACTGAGCTTTAAGCTCATTAGAATAAGCTTTGTGATGTAGGTGATGAAAACGAAGGTGAAGAACTTAGTTTTCACCACATGATGTCATGCTGTGGAGGAGGCTTACTTGGGCCGTGGATGCACTGTTAAGCGACGACCCGTAGGAATGGATGAAAGAAAGAAGTTTTGATGTATTTTGAAAGTGCCGTGTTTTAAGATGTGTTTTGTGAAATGTTAATTACATATGTAAACTAACCCTATGTATAAATAAGCACGTTTTGGAAATTCTTTTTGAATTATGGTAACAATGAGTTTGTTATTTACTGACTTCCGCTGTGTTTTCAATAAAATGATTTATACAAATTAAAGATTTCAAAGAAAAGAAAACAGTTTTACCATGGCTTTTCAGTGGGTTTTTTTTAGTAAAAAAAAAAAATGTTATAGTTATGGTATCAGAGCACACCGGGTTTTAAAAACGATTATGTAGACTACTTAACAATGCAAGCATGTGCTCGGACATCCCTCATCCATTGTAAGTATGTTTGTTATGAATTGATTGATTGATTGTTTACAAGCGTTATTATAAAACATTAGGACTAGTTGAAAAATGTCGAGGATAGCAAGGTCAACAAGCGAAGGGACTAATAGAGAGAATGAAAGCTCAATGGATAAATTGGTACATCTAGTTGGACGCCAATTTCAATACTTGGAGGAATACAGAGAAAGAGATGCTCTGAGTAACGAAAGGCGGTGCAACCAAAGTGAGTTTAGCTGGGAGAGGTTCAACCGCCTTCACCTACCAAATTTTAATGGACAATCAGCTGATCCAACACATCTTGAAGAGTGGATACGGAAAATGGAAGATTTACTAGAATATGCCAAGATCGAAGATAAGGACAGGGTAACATATGCGGCATTTCAGCTGGAGAGTGATGCTCGATTTTGGTGGGACACTATTAAGGTCTGCAGGGACATAAAGAATATGAGATGGACCGAGTTTAAAGATGTGTTCAATAACAAGTATTTCAGCCGCGCAGTCCAAACGACGAAGATGGTAGAGTTTGTCCAACTAAAACAGACAGAGACAGTTGGAGAGTACATAAGACAATTTGAAGCCTTATCACGATTTGCCCCACACCTAGTATCCAGCGACGAGCTAAAAGTTCATCAATTTACGCAGGGCTTAAAGATGGAAATTTACCGCGGGGTTAGAATAACAGAATCAGAGCACACAAGTTATACCTATGTAGTAGCTAAGGCACTGGCAATTGAGGAAGTTGAAATGAAGTTCTAACAGTATCAGGACTCTCAAAAAAGGTTTGTTAACCCGAACCAACAGCTAGGTAAAGGATGGCAACTCCCTAGGGGGGTTAAGAGGCCAAGTGAGAATGTACAGGAGGCAGAGAAAGGGAAGTGGGTTCAGAGGTTTTCTCAAAGTGAATTATGCTCAAAGTGTGGAAAGAGGCACTTAGGAGAATTAATGGCTGGCACCCGGCGCTGTTTCAAATGCAAGGAACCCGGACACATAATAAGGGACTACCCTCAAAATGCGGAAAGAGTGAATAAAGCCAAACCGAGAATATTTGCCATGATCGAGCCAAAGGACGAGGATCAAACTGCAGTGGTGTCAGGTACCATTACAATTAACAGTGTGCCTACATATGCTTTGTTTGATTCTGGTGCCACACATTCGTTTATGTCTTCTGTAGTTCTAAATAAGTTGAATTGTTCACCGTTGGTAGCAAAACATTTTTATGATGTTATGTTGCCATCCGGAGAAAGATTACACTTGAATTGTGTTGTGCATGATTGTGTTGTTCTGGTAAATGAGCGAGAGTTGTATGCTGACTTCATAATAATGGATATGAAGGGGTACGAAGTTATTTTAGGAATGGACTGGTTATTTAGACATTTTGCCACCATAAATTGTCGAAATAGAGTTGTTTATTTTCAACCACCAAATGAGGAAGGGTATTCCCTGCAAGCAGCAAAACGTAGTCGACAGGTACCTATAGTGTCTTGTATGGAGACTCGGAAGTTATTACTAATGGGATGTGAGTGTTTCTTGGCAAATGTGATGGATATACAGAAACAAGCCAAGATGGAATTACAGGACATTCAAGTTGTTCGAGAGTTTTCCGAAGTTTTTTTGAACGATCTTCCGGGTTTACCGCCTGATCGAGAAATTGAATTCATCATTGAAATGTACTCGAGAGCTGAGCCTGTATCCAAGAACCCTTACAGGATGGCCCCTGCCGAACTGAAAGAGTTGAAGGCTCAACTGGAAGAATTAGTTAATAAGGGTTTTATCCGCCCTAGTTTTTCACCGTGGGGAGCTCCGGTGTTTTTTGTTAAGAAGAAAGATGGATCGATGATGATGTGCATCGACTACATGGAACTAAACAAGTTAACGGTGAAAAATAAGTACCCACTACCAAGGATAGTTGATTTGTTTGATCAGCTACAGGGCGCTAAAGTGTTCTCAAAGATTGATTTAAGGTCAGGGTACTATCAGTTGAAAATAAAGGAGGAAGATATCCCTAAGACAACATTTCGAACTAGATACGGGCACTACGAATTTCTGGTGATGTCGTTTGGATTGACTAATGCACCTGCAGCCTTTATGGACATGATGAATCGGGTATTCAAGGAGTTTTTGGATAAGTTCGTAATTGTGTTCATTGATGATATCTTGGTGTACTCGATATCAGAGGAGGAGCATACAATACACTTAAAGGCAGTCTTGTCTACCTTGAAGGCACATAAACTGTATGCCAAATTTTCAAAATGTGAGTTTTGGCTAGATAGAGTCCAATTTCTCGGACATGTTGTATCTAGAGAAGGTATCTCGGTCGACCCGACAAAGGTTCAGGCTGTTATGGAATGGTTACAGCCAAAGAATGTGGGCGAAGTACGAAGTTTCCTTGGATTAGCAGGATATTACCGACGGTTCATCGAAGGATTTTCTAAGATTGCGGTCCCGTTAACGAAAAAGAATATAAAATTTTGGTGGTCTGAAGAATGTGAACAAAGCTTTTAGGAATTAAAGCAGAGGTTGACCACATCCCCAATCTTAACCCTCCCAACCGAAGACGGGAAGTTCAGCATTTGCTGCGATGCATCCAAGGTTGGGTTGGGCTGCGTCCTAATGCAAGAAGAGAAAGTTATTGCTTATGCTTCAAGACAGTTAAAGAGTTATGAGCAAAATTACCCAACGCATGATTTGGAATTAGCGGCGGTAGTTTTTGCATTAAAAATATGGAGACATTACTTATATGGTCAGGAGTGTAAAGTATACTCGGACCATAAGAGCCTAAAAAGTATTTGTTTACACAGAAAGAACTAAATATGAGGCAAAGACGGTGGCTTGAATTTGTGAAGGACTATGACTTTGAAATTAAGTACCATCCAGGAAAAGCCAATGTGGTTGCGGATGCCCTAAGTAGGAAGTCAGCAGCGGTACAAGCTACATTATAATCGATGTCTGTACAACTCCAAGAGGAAATGGGTAAGTTTGAACTCGAAGTAATTTCTGACTTAAGCTCTATATTGATGGCCATGACAATTAAGCCCAATATCTTGGAAAGGATAAAGATTGCTCAGAAAGAAGACCCAATCTATAGAAAGTATGTGTTGGCCAAAGAGACGGTTTCCTCCGAACTACATTATTCAAAGGATGACATTCTAAAGTATGGGAACCGGTGGTATGTACCAGACAATTCAGAACTACGAAAAGACATTCTAAGAGAAGCACACTCCTCAATGTTCTCAATGCATCCTGGGAGTACCAAGATGTATCATGATGTGAAACGACATTTCTGGTGGCCGGGTATGAAAGAAGACGTGGCGAAGCATGTACAGTTGTGTCATATTTGCCAACAAGTTAAAGCTGAACATCAAATATCAGCTGGAACCTTGCAATGTTTACCAATCCCGGAATGGAAGTGGGAGCACATTGCAATGGACTTCGTGGTAGGATTACCAAAGACCACTAAGGAACATGACACTATATGGGTCGTAGTAGATAGACTCATGAAATCGGCTCATTTCCTCGCCATTAAATTAAGCTCGAGCTTGGACAAGTATGCAGAACTGTACATCCAGGAAGTCGTGAGGCTGCATGGAGTCCCAGTCTCCATAGTGTCGGGTCGTGATCCAAAATTTACATCTAAATTTTGGAAGAGTTTACAAAAAGCTATGGGGACGAGTTTAAGTTTAAGCACAGCATTTCATCCTCAAACCGATGGTCAGACCGAACGAACAATCCAGATTCTTGAGGATATGTTAAGAGCATGTGTGCTCGAGTTCCAAATGACTCGGAATAAGCTTTTACAGTTGGTAGAATTCACCTGTAATAACAGCTATCAAGCCACGATGAAGCACTTTACGGTAGAAAGTGTAGATCGCCTCTATATTGGGACGAAGTCGGTGAAGCTCAATTTTATGGTCCTGAGATCTTGCAGCAAACCAAAGATCAAGTGCAGGTAATTAGGGAAAGAATCAAAGTGGCGCAAAGCCGACAAAAGAGTTATGCAGACCAACGAAGGAGGAATTGGAGTTCGAAGAAGGAAATGAGGTATATTTGAAGGTTTCCCCATTTAAGGGGATAAAGCGCTTTGGCAAGAAGGGGAAGCTAGCTCCAAGGTTCATCGGGCCCTTCCCGATAGCAAAGAAGATTGGAAAAATGGCCTACAAATTGGATCTACCATTATCCATGCAAGGTGTACATGATGTGTTCCACATATCGATGTTAAGGAAGTCCATGCAGGATCCGGACAAAGTAATCAAACCGAGTTCCATTGAGGTAAATCCGGCTCTGAGTTATGAAGAACAACCAGTTAAGATATTAGACTCAAAGATCAAAGAGCTAAGGACAAGCAAATCCCCTTAGTCAAAGTACTATGGAAAAATCACTCGATAGAGGAGGCTACTTGGGAGAGACAACGAGTCATGGAAGAAAAATATCCTGAACTCTTTTAGTGTGCAAATTTTGGGGACAAAATTTGAAATAAGGAGGGTGAAATGTAACACCCGAGCCATTTAAGCACCTTAGTTATTATAAATGTGAATTACGTTAAGTGCATCACTAGTGTGTTAAAATACGCCTTTGAAAGGAATTCTTAAAGAAATAAGAAGGTTAGAATATGTGACAAGTGAGTTAAGTGTTGGAGGAGAAAATTTGGTGAAGCCACCTCATGCTTGCCTCTCCACCTCATGTTTGCCTCTTCGCCTCATGTTTGCCTCTCCACCTCATGCTTGCCTCTCCACCTCATGTTTGCCTTTTCACCTCATGCTTGCCTCTTCACCTCATGCTTGCCTCTCCACCTCATGTTTGCCTCTTCGCCTCATGCTTGCCTCTCCACCTCATGCTTGCCTCTTCACCTCATGTTTTACCTCTTTACCTTCAGCTGACATTTGATGCACGAAATTCTCCGTATTTTCCCTAAATTCTCTCAAGTTTCGTATGAAGGGAAACATAAGGTTGAAGCTAAAGTTGAAAGTTTAGTGTGAGAGGTGCAAATCGAGTGTGTTTTGTGAGTTTAAATAACAAGAAGGAGGAGCACGAAGTTAGGACTAAGGTATGATGTTGGTTGATTTAAGTGTTTTTCTATACCCTATATTGAAGTTATAAGAGTTCGAGTATGGTTTTGATTAATGGAAATGACATGAAAAACAAGGTGTTATCATGTCCATACAAAAGCAGGATAAATATGTCTGATTTTAAAGATATGGATTTTATAAGATTTTTTATCAGGAAATTAAATTTAAAGTCTTCTGATGAATTACAGTAGACACCTTAAGGGTTATTTTGGTTACTTATTCATAAGAATTGGAGTTTGATAACTTAAGTTATGGCTGTTGTAATTTGTGGAGAAAAAAAACAGGGTAAATTCGGGAAATTCTAATGTAAGCATATTTGTGATGTTAAGGTTGTTTGGAATCAAGTAAAGAAAGTGAAGGAAATAAGGAGTATTTTGCAGCTTGGAATCCAAGTAAGTGAATCTTGCATGTCTTTGGCCCTTCGGGGACTACATCACAAAGAGTATGATTAAAGTTCTATAATTAGAAACAAACAAAAGTGAATGTACGATTATGAATAAGTAGAATAAGAATACTCTATTTGGGGTGTATCACACCGTGCACCGGCCCAAGTGTTTGGGTTTGATTGGTGTTTGTTTGACATTGTTTGATGGTTGCAAGGTTTAAGTAAAGTAATGAAGTAAGTTTATGTTAAGTATACTTAAGAATTATCTTCATTTGGAGACGTTTGTTTATATTGATTAGGAGATGTTTTATGCATGTTTATGTTTATGTTATGAATGTCACGTTGTGCACGTATGTCATTTTCATGCATCATGTCTTACGAAAAGAACGAAAATGTATTTTATGCATGTTTTCAAACGTCACCCAACCGAATGGCGAGGGTGGGAAGGGAGGAACCCGTTGGTGCTAACTCTCGTTCTGAAAATCCTCAAAGTTATATGCATGAATGTACGTAACAAATGAATGAGGTAGAACCACGAGGTGGAAAGCTCGGTCATGAGGACCAAGTAGAACCACGAGGTGGAAAGCCGAACATGTAAATGACTGGTAGAACCACGAGGTGGAAAGCTCGGTCATGGGGACTGGGTAGAACCACGAGGTGGAAACCAGATCGATAAGCAGGAATAACGCAATAAAGAACGAAATGAATATACATGATTTACAAAACCACGCTCACGTTACGCATGTCACTTTATACGATTTCTTACTGAGCCTTAAGCTCATTAGAATAAGCTTTGTGATGTACGTGATGAAAACGAAAGTGAAGAACTTAGTTTTCACCACATGATGTGATGCTGTGGAGGAGGCTTGCTTGGGCCGTGCATGCACTGTTAAGCGACGACCCGTAGGAATGAATGAAAGAAAGAAGTTTTGATGTATTTTGAAAGTGCGGTGTTTTAAGATGTGTTTTGTGAAATGTTAATTACATATGTAAACTAACCCTATGTATAAATAAGCACGTTTTGGAAATGCGTTTTGAATTATGGTAACAATGAGTTTGTTATTTACTGACTTCCGCTGTATTTTCAATAAAATGATTTATACAAATTAAAGATTTCAAGGAAAAGAAAACAGTTTTACCACGGCTTTTCAGTGGTTTTTTTTTAGTAAAAAAACAAATGGGATGTTACACAATTTCTTGCAATTGGTCTTTCTTCTTGTGATTGATTTGTGTCATCACTTGATCCGCATCATTTCCTCCTTCCTCAAAAAGATTTGTCCTCGAATCTCCTGCATCATACAAAGATAAGTCACTAACATTGAAAGTGACACTTACATTACCATATTCACTTGGCAAATCAATTTTGTAGGCATTGTCGTTGATTTGCTCCAACACTTGAAAAGGACCATCTCCTCGAGGTTGCAACTTATTTTTCCTCCTACTTGCGAATCTTTCTTTCCTTAGGTGAATCCAAACCCAATCTCCTGGCTCGAATACGACTTTTGTTCGGCTTTTGTTTGCATGCTGCGCATAATGCTCATTTTTCTTTTCTATATTCTCCCTGACCTTTGTATGCAAATCTCTAACGAATTCTGTCTTTTTCTTTCCATCAAAATTAACAAACTCATTAGTAGGCAAGGGTAGCATATCCATAGGACTTAAAGGATTAAAACCATACACTATTTCAAATGGTGAATAAGATGTAGTTGAATGATTAACTCTATTATATGCAAATTCAACATGTGGTAGACACTTCTCCCATTGTTTTAAATTCTTAGAAATAATTGCTCTTAACAAAGTAGATAGTGTTCTGTTAACTTCTTCAATTTGTCCATCCGTTTGTGGGTGTGCTACTGTTGAAAATAAAAGTTTAGTACCTAACTTATTCCACAAAGTTCTCCTAAAGTGACTTAAAAATTTAACATCTCGATCACTAACAATAGTTTTTGGTAAGTCATGCAACCGCACGATCTCTTTAAAGAATAAATCCACAACATGTGAAGCATCATTAGTTTTTGAGCATGCAATAAAGTGTGCCATCTTACTAAATCTATCAACAACTACGAAAATACTATCCTTTCCACTTTGTGTTTTCGGCAAACCAATAACAAAATCCATTGAAATATCAATCCAAGGTTGACTAGGAACTAGAAGAGGAATATACTTTCCTTGTGGTTTGATTTTTTATTTAGCTTTCCTACACTCGATACATTTATCACAAATAACTTGCACATCATGTCTCATTTTTTGCCAATAAAAGTGCTCACATAAAACAGTTAAAGTTTTGCTCACTCCAAAATGTCCCATTAATCCGCTGCATGAGTTTCCCTAACAAATAGTTCTCTCAACGAACATTTAGGAACACAAACTTTATCTTTTTTAAACAAATAACCATCATGTCTATAATAATCTAAATATGCAATCCTTTTGCACAATTTCCAAATTTCACCAAAATCCAAATCGACTTCATATAATTCTTTAACTAATTCAAATCCAAGCAATTTAGATTGTAAGGACGTTAGAAGTACGTACCTTCGAGATAATGCATCGGCAATAATATTTTCCTTACCTTTTTTGTACTTTATAACATATGGAAAGGTTTCAATAAACTTTATCCACCTGGCGTGCCTCGTGTATAATTTTCCTTGTGACTTCAAATGCTTCAAACTTTCATGGTAAGAATGAATAATGAATTCCTTTGGCCACAAATAATGTTGCCATGTTTGTAGAGTCATCACTAAAGCATACAACTCCTTGTCATATGTTGGATAATTTAAAGCAGCTCCATTAAGTTTTTCACTTTAGTAAGCGATTGGCTTGGATTCCTGCATTAAAACACCACCAATACCTTTTCCCGACGTATCACATTCAATTTCAAATACTTTATCAAAATTAGATAACACAAGTAATGGTGCACTAGTAAGTTTATCTTTAAAAAGGATGGAAGCTTGTTCATGTATTTTGGTCCATTTAAATTCAGCATGCTTTTTAACAAGATCATTTAATGGTGTCACGATACTACTTAAATCTTGAACAAAACTTTTATAAATGCTTGCCAATCCATGGAAATTCCTAACCTCACTTGCATTCTTTGGTCTCGGCAACTCTTGAATCGCCTTGACTTTCTCTAGATCAATTCCTTTTGATCCTACAACAAAACCAAGAAAAACTATCGAATCCATGCAAAAATTGCACTTCTTCAAGTTAGCATAAAGTTGATTTTCTCGTAAAGCAATAAAAACCAAATTCAAATGTTCAACATGTGCATCTAAGGTTTTCCTATATATTAATGTGTCATCAAAATATACAACAACAAATTTTCCAATAAAAGCTCTTAGCACATGATTCATTAATCTCATAAAAGTACTAGGCGCATTAGATAATCCAAACAGCATTACTAACCACTTATAGAGACCATACTTAGTTTTAAAAGTTGTTTTCCATTCATCCACTTCTTTCATTCGTATTTGGTAGTATCTATTCTTTAAATCTATTTTTGAAAATAAATGTGAACCATGTAATTCATCAAGCAAGTCATATAACCTTGGAATATGATGTTGATACTTTATTGTGATCTTGTTGATAGCTTGACAATCCACACACATTTGCCAATTTCCATTTTTCTTTGGAACTTCTTTAGGATACACATCTTCAAATTCCTGTAAATGAGTATAAAAAATCCTTGGAAACAAAGGGGTTAGCTCGTTAGTTGAAAGATAAATATTCTTGTACAAGAGTACAAGTACTTGTTGCCTTGCTAACATCACACTTTTCTCCTCACTTTTTCTCGCTATTCCACTCATTTTCTCATTCTCCTGTTTTCTCTCTTTGCCCTTTTTTCACTCTCTTCTTGTTTTCTCTCTCGCTCTTGTTTTCTCTCTTTTTCTTTTTTTTCCACCCTCTTCTTCTTTTCTCTCAAGCTCTATTTTTCTCTCACCGCTCACTTTTTCACTCTTTTGCTCACATATTGACTTTTCTCTCATTTTAAAATCTCTTATAAGTTTCTTTTGATCTTCACTAGCTTCCCACGGTTTAAGGGGCTTGAAAATGATTGTCTTACCATCTCGAACAAAGCTGTACTCATTCTTGAACCCATTATGCTTGGCTTTTTGATCAAATTGTCATGGTCTTCCTAATAAAATATGTGTTGCTTGCATAGGAACCAAATCACAAAGAACCACATCATGATATTTTCCGATGGCCATAGCAATTTTCACTCGTTTAGTAACTTTGAGTTCACCGCAATCGCTCAACCATTGTAGCTTGTACGGATTTGGATGCTTTTCGGTTTCCAATACCAACTTATCTACTAGCAAAGTACTAGCAACATTAGTGCAACTCCCACTATCAATTATTAAACTACATACCTTGTTATTCAAGTGGCATCTAGTATGAACTATGTGTTCTCTTTGTACTTCATCTCCATTGTCCTTGGCTTGAACGTTAAGCACGCGTCTTGTGTCTAAAAATTCACCTCTCATGGGTTTCTCTACCTCCACATTGCTACAATCTTGTAGTGGGGGCATCTCGCCATCACTTGAGTTCTCCCTTTCAACATCTTCATTGTCACATATTTCCATTGTTCTTTTATTGGGACAATTTAAAGCATAGTGGTTGAGAACTAAAACATTTAATTTCTCGATGATAATTACTAGGAACATATCTCTTACGCATAAATGTTTTCATTTCTTCCCACGTGGAAATGGGTCTTTCGTCGTGCCTTCTCCGAATTCTCACTAGTTGATCCCACCATGTACTTGCATAGTCTATCAATTTCATTGAGGCCGATTTAATTTTCTTTTCCTCGGTATAGTTGTAACAATCATAAATATGATCAACCTTTCTTACCCATTTCAAATATAATTCAGGATCACTTTTACCATGAAAAGAAGGAATCTTTATGTTGATGTTGCTGAGATTGCCATCTTCTCGGTTTTTTCTAAGATACCGCTCTTTTATGTAACTATTGCTCTCATTCTTGAACTCAACATTAAATTGACTTTCAGCCATACTCATTTATCAAAATAAGAAGCAAAAGAAACTGTTAGCAAAATATACGGACCTCACTCACTCCCTCACGTGTTTACACTCAGCCAATGTCACTCACACTCGTATTTCACTCAATTAATGGCTTTTATAAAATAGTCTCACACTCTTGCCTTTTTCCTCTCAATTTTCTCTTTTAGTTCTTTATGTAAGAACTCAATTCAGGAGAAATATTCAGCAAGTAAAAGCAATCAAGATCAAACTTTTAAGCCAAAAATTCAAACTTCCAAGATCGTCAAAGTCTAACTATTTTGAAGAAATAATGCGATCCAAGGAAAACGTGTGTATAATGATGAATGATGATAATGAAGTATTGCTCTAATGATGTAAGAGCAATAAAGGCAAGGAATAACTTTGAAGTCACCAAAATTAAAAGAAATAACTTTGAAACAAATATTGATGACGGAAGTTAGTAAGCACTTTTTGAAGTAATAAGATTTTTTTTTATAATGGTAGTAACAAAGACAATAAGCAAAAACAATCGTTCTTTTTTTTCACTTTTTTTTTTTGCTGTGCTTTTCCTTTTTTTTGCACAATAATTCTTTTTCACGTTTTTTTTTCAGACAATTTTTTTTTTTGCTTTGTTTTTTTTTTATAGAAAGATAGGAAATAATGAAATAAGGAAGAATAAGAAAAAATAGAAAGATGGAAGATAGAAGTAAGGAAATAAAGAAGAATAAGAAAGCTTAAATAAAGATAGAAACTTGAATAAATGAGCCAAAGCTCAGATACCAAATATGAGAACCATGGGTATATCAAACCCGAGACCCTTCAACAATGCAGAAAAAGACACTTTGATCGCCTTTGAATCAAGTACGAGGAACTTGACCCCAATCGAACCTTGCGGACGAAACCTACGTTATCAAACAAGGAGTTGACCCAGACCAAACTTGTCGGTAAGAACCAAAGCTATCAAATTTGATCTATCAAGAATTAACTTGATGAAGATCGAGTTCTTCGCAAAGAACCAAAGAGAAAATCTCTCCAAACACTCAAGGTGAATTAATCATAAAAGTTGTCCCTATTACAATAACTTAAATGCCTTTAAATAGGCTACACACTTTCGAAACTAACAACAAGTAAATTAGGAAATAGAAAGTAATTATGAAAATTAATAAAATAAAAAGAAAGAATTTTCGGAATTGTTGCAAGGCACTTCTGTTTTGGTAAGTTGTGTATTTTGCCAAGCAAACAACGTCCGATTTTTATGATCCAGCCCATTCCGAAAAGGTCTTGAAAGCAGCTACAACTTTGATGAAGAAAAAGTTTTAAAATAACTTTGGGAAGATTGCCAAATCTGCCAATATATTCTTGCTGGTCAAGTAAAAGTTTGATTTAAGGAAAATTGCATGTACTTTCTTATTTCCTTGTTCATTCAATATCTTTTATTGGCTTGGGCTCTTGGGCTTGTGTGCTTGACCACCTTGTATGATGTCAATATCTTCTTCAACACTTAACATAATAAGCATTTTATTCTGATGTTGAATAGATTCTTTCATTTCAATTTCTTCCACTAAACAACATAGCGCTTCATGCATTTTCTTGGTTCTTGACCTTGTCATTGGGCCTCCAATTCATTGCAATTGGTCTTTCTTCTTGTGATTGATTTGTGTCATCACTTGATCCGCATCATATGGCTTAGTGGTTTGGGCTTTGGTCTTTGGACTTTGGGCTTATGGTTGAAAGCTTTAGGCTTTGGGGCATGGTTTAGGCCTTAGTACTTTGGGCTTAGTTCTTTGAGCTTGGGGATTAGTGCTTAGAGATTTAAGCTTTAGAGTTTGGCCTTGGTCTTAGGGCCTTAGCATAAGAGTTATTGTGTAAGGCTTTGGGTTTATAGCATATGTATTTAGGCTTAGCACTTAGTACTTACTCCTTTAGCCTTGAGGCTTAGAGCTTAAGGCTTAAGACTTTAGGCTTAGGGCTTAGGGCTTTGGGCTTTGGGCTCTAGGATTTGGGTTTGGGCTCAATGGTAAAGCATTACTGTAACAACTTAGGGCTAAAGTCTTAGAGTGTTAGAATTAGGGCTTAGAGCTTCAGGCTTAAGACTTTTTGGGATTTGATCTTTGAGCTTTGGGCTTAGGGCCTATGGATTAGGGCTAAGGGATTTGAGCATAGTTTGGGCTATAAGCTTTGGGCTTAGAGCTTAAGTCATAAGGCTTAGGGCTTGGGGCTTATGGCTCTAGGCTTAGGGCTTAAGGCTTATGACTTATGGCTTAGGGATAAAGGGTTTGAGCTTTGGGCTTAGAATTTAAGGCTTATGGCATAGGTCATTAGGCTTAGGGCTTATGGATTAAAGGTTTGGTCTTAGGGCTTAGGACTTATGGCTTAGGGCTTAGGGCATTTGATGCGGACATCAAGCAAGATTTAAAAGAGATGACGGAGGAAAGCAAAGCTATGACAGGGCCAATAACTCGGGCTCGGGCAAATAAATTTAAAGATTAAATAAGTTTATCCACTAAGGATTTTCTCAGTCGTCAGCCCGCACACGATCCACCCACCGTCAAGATGGAGTTTGTCGCAATTATTGAAGTACACAAGTAATTAACTTGTATTAATATTTACATGTCAATATGTGAATTATGCTACAAGTTCCACTAGTGAAAGCAGGTAGGAGTTGAGGTTGTAAACGTGTACACCTCACTCATTTGTGGTAGGTAGGGTAGGTGGGAGTTTACAAGATTAGAAACTTGTACACATCACTCCTTTTGGGTAGGTAGAGTATGAGGTAATGACTTAAATACCTCACACTTTTGGTAGGTATGCTGTAGTATAAAAGGAGGTGAACTTGTACATTTGGGACAACTTGAATTGAATGAAAGTGTTATCCTTTGTGAGAGATCTTCTCCCAGTTAATAAGTGTTGTTCAGTCTTTCATCGGTAAGTCCAGCAACGTTATTTTCTGACTTATCAAGCGGAATTCCTCCGTTTGTGGTGTCTTCCCCAACAAAGGTTCTTCGTCGCGTCGTTGTTTCAGGTCTATAGCTTTTCTAAGCTAAGGTTCAAATACTTGTCGGCTTTGGGTCAATGTTTCATACTTATCTTTTCTTTATTTCAACTCAATATTCGATCACTGATCAATCCTATTCCGGGAAAGATCATATCATCTGGTATCAGAGCTTTGTTCCCTTATTTTAAAAAATATATATCTTAAATTTTGTGCTACTTTTAAAGTTTGCAGGAGCCAAGTGAAAAAAAAACGTGAATTATCATCTAGCATTTGCAATATCCAGCAATTGTGGTATCGTTTGATCAAAAGATTAGACTCCTCTATAAAAGCATTAAAATCATTTTGGGCTATATTTGCTCTGCTGTGCATCATCTAAAACTTTTGACTATTTGTTGTTCTATCCAAGCGGGTAATTGTGCTTTATTGTTGTTCTTTGTTTCCTGTTTTTTTTTCGTTTTGTTTGTTTTCCCATCTAGTTTTTGAAGTTGCTTCTCGTCGTGTCTTTTGTTTGTCGTTTCCTTCATTTTCTTTTCTTTTGTCTTGAATATTTTATTTCTTTTCCTATTGGTAAGTCAGTGAAAGGATGCTTTATAGTACCGTACAGCTGTTGCAGAAAAACAACTTGAGAAAAGAGAGTGGAAAAAGGCAAGAGAGGTGAGATTGTTAGAAAAAAAAAGCCAATTAAATAGAGTTAAATACGAGGGTCAGACTTGAGCGTTATTATCCAAGCGAAACACGTAAGGGAGTGCAAGTGAGATCCTTTTACATTATATTATTTAATGTTTTCGTGCAGGCTACGCAACCTTAAACCATGTCAAATTCGGAGAACACTCCACCACCACAGGGCATTGACAATCTTCAATTTCAAGTGTTGATGGTTGAAATGAAGAAAATGATGAGAGATGAACTAGGCCGTATAAACAAGCGACTGGATACTATTGAAGAAAATGCTAGGAGACTACAACCGCAACGTTTACATATCAACCGAAATTGAAATAACCAGAATCTACATCGAAGAGAAAGAAATGAGTTTGCATATTTGAATCATGATCGAGAAGATGATGAGTCAGAAGACGATATAGGAGGAGTGAAAGAATTCCTAGAAACCGGATGGATGATAGTTTAAACAATATCAAAATGCAGATTCCTTTTTTTCAAGGAAAGAATGATCCAAATGCGTATTTTGAATGGGAAAGAAGGTTGAACTAATCTTTGATTGCCATAATTATTCTGAAGAGAAAAAGGTAAAACTCGTTGCTATTGAGTTTTCTGATTATACTATTACTTGGTGTGATCAACTAACATTGAGCAGGAGAAGAAATGGAGAAAGGCCTATTGATACATGGGATGAGATGAAATCTGCAATGAGAAAAAGATTTGACCCCAGCCGTTACTATCGAGATTTATGGCAAAAATTGCATACTCAAGCAAGGGACAAAAACCGTGGCAGAATATTTCAAAGAGATGGAGGTTACAATGATTAGAGCCAATATTGAGGAAGATCGAGAAGCTACGATGGCTAGATTTTTAGAAGGGCTCAATCTAGAGATACAAGATAAGATCGAGCTGCAACATTACGTAGAGTTGGTAGAAAAATTAGGTTTGCCTGTGAAGAAGCACCCTCGAACTTATAAACTACAATGGTTCAACCAAAGTTGTGAAGTTAAAGTCAACAAACACGGCAAGTATGAAGATGCGGTGTTGTGTGATGTAGTAACTATGGAAGCTGGACATATCCTTCTTGGTCGACCGTGGCAGTATGACAGACGAGTGGTGCATGATGGGTACAGGAACAAGTACTCATTTGTGTTTAACAAAAGGACAGTTAATCTTGTTCCTATGTCACGAAAAGAAGTCTACGAAGAACCCCCGACTACAAGAAAGTTTCAAAGAAAAGAAATCAAGTGAGAGGATAGAAAAGAGAGAAAAACAAAGTGGGAAAAAAAGAAAAAATTGAGAGAGAAAAAGAAAGAGAGAAGCTGTGTGAAAAAGAAAGAGAAAGAGAAAGAAGAGGTAGAGAAGAGAAGAAGAGAAATGAAAATGAGAGAGAAGAAGAAAAAGAAAGAGGGAGAGAGAGAAAAAATTTCTTTATGAAAGCGAGTCAAGTGAGCAAAGCCCACTCGAATGGGATTTCAATGATTCTTTTGTTGCACAAGCAACAAACCTTGTTGACTAACACACCTAATCATGTTGTGCCAAGTTTTGTGCAAACTCTTTTAAAGGAATTTCAAGATGTGGTGGCAGAAGAAATACCGGCAGAATTACCACCGATACGAGGCATTGAACATCAAATTGATTTTTTACCAGGGGATACTTTACCAAATCGCCCAGCTTATCGTAGTAGCCCGGAGGAAACTAAAAAACTCCAACAACAAGTTGATGAGCTACTTGCAAAAGGTTACATTAGGGAGAGCCTAAGTCCCGGTGCAGTTCCAGTGCTACTAGTTCCTAAGAAAGATGGAGCATCGAGGATGTGCATTGATAGTCGAGCAATCAATAACATCACGGTAAAGTATTATTTTCCTATTCCTCGTATGGATGAAAAGTTAGATGAACTACATGGAGCATTTCAAAATTAGATTTGAAAAGTGGATATCATCAAATTCAAATGAAAGAAGGTGATGAGTGGAAAACGGCATTCAAGACAAAACATGCATTGTACGAGTGGTTTAGTTATGCCATTTGGCTTGACAAACACTCCTAGTACATTCATGAGGTTGATGAATCACGTTTTACGCCCATTTTTACGAAGATTTGTTGTTGTTTACTTTGATGATATATTGATTTACAGTAAATGCATTGAAGATCATATTTTATATTTGAAAGAAGTATTCTTGGTACTTAGGGGAGAGAAACTATATGCTAACCTAAACAAGTGCACCTTTGTCACCGATCATGTTGTGTTCTTGGGTTTTGTTGTTAGTATTCAGGGAGTACAGGTTGACCAAGAGAAAGTTACTGCAATTCAAGATTGGCCAACACCCACCAACGCAAATCAAGTCCGTAGCTTTCATGGACTAGCAAGTTTCTACCGCCGTTTCGTTAAAGATTTTAGCACCATTGCTGCCCCACTCACTGAGGTAATAAAAAAGAATGTTTGTTTTAAGTGGACAGTAGCTCAAGAAGAGGCGTTCCAGAAGATCAAACAAAGGCTGAAAAATCCACCTTTGTTGGCATCACCGAAATTTGAGAAGCCCTTTGAAGTTGAGTGTGATGCATCTGGCGTGGGGATCAGAGCAGTTCTAATGCAAGATAATCGTCTGATCGCCTATTTTAGTGAAAAGTTAGGAGGAGCAAACCTTAACTATCCAACGTTTGATAAAGAATTGTATGCAATGGTCAGGGCTTTGAAAACTTGGCAACACTACTTACTAGCGACGAATTTATCGTTAGAACAGATCATGAGTATCTTAAGTTCCTAAAAGGCTAGCACAAGCTAAACAAACGTCATGCTCGATGGATGGAGTTCTTAGAACAGTTTCCATACGTCATCCAATACAAGAGAGGCAAGGAGAATGTGGTAGGTGATGCCCTTTCTCGCAGGTACGTTCTCATTTCTACTCTAAGTACTAGGTTGCTTGGTTTTGAACTTATCAAAGATTTATACCTAGGAGATACCAACTTTGGAGAGTTGTATCATGCTTGTGAAAAATCTGCTTCTGGAGAGTTCTACAAGCATGCTGGCTAATTATTTAAAAGAGATAAATTGTATGTCCCTAGATATTCTATTAGAGAACTTTTGGTGAGAGAAGCACATGGAGGAGGTCTTGGGATAGCCAAGACCTTGGGTAGCATTTTTACTGGCCATGTTTGAAAAAAGATTTCGAAAGAATTTGTAATAGATGTGTAACATGTAAACAGTCAAAATCTAGGATCCAACCCCATGGTTTGTACACACCATTAAGCATTCCCGATGCACCTTGGGTAGATATTTCAATGGATTTTATACTAGGATTGCCGAAAAGTAAAAAGGGTAATGATTCTATTTTTGCTGTGGTCGATAGGTTCTCGAAGATGGCACACTTTATTCCATGTCACAAATCTGATGATGCGTCTCATGTAGCAAATCTATTCTTTCGAGAGGTTGTTAGGATTCATGTGATTCCTAAGACTATAGCATCAGATAGAGATGCCAAATTTTTAAGTTACTTTTGGAAGACTTTGTGAAAAAACCTTGGAACAAAATTATTATTTTCCACAACTTGTCACCCCCAAACTAATGGACAAACTCAGGTTGTTAATAGAACACCTTCCACAATGTTACGCGCCATTATTAAAAAGAATCTTAGAACTTAGAAAGAGTGTCTTCCGCATGTTGAGTTTGCCTACAATCGTTCTATTCACTCATCTACTAATTTTTTGTTTTTTGAGATTGTTTATAGTTTTAATCCGCTAACTCCTTTAGATTTGTCACCGTTACTTTTTTCTGAGCGTGTTAATTTAGATGGTAAGTAGAAGGCAGAGTTTGTGAAGAAGCTACACGATACTGCAAAATAGAACATTGAGAGGCGAATAAAACAATACATGAAAATAGCAAACAAAGGTCACCGCAAGGTCATTTTTAAACCAGGAGATTGGGTATGGTTGCACTTGAGCAAGGAGGGCTTCCCAACCCAAAGACGTTCCAAATTACTACCACGTGACGATGGTCCTTTTCAAGTTCTTGAGCGCATCAATGATAATACCTACCGATTGGATCTCCCAGGTGAGTACAATGTTAGTGCAACATTCAACGTTTCTGATTTATCCCCTTGTGATGCAGGTGATTTGAGGGCAAATCCTTTTCATGGTGAAGGAAATGATGCGGACATCAAGCAAGATTTAAAAGAGATGACGGAGAAAAGTAAAGCTATACAGGGCCAATGACTCCGGCTCTGGCAAAGAAATTTAAAGATTAAATAAGTTTATACGCTAAGGATTTTCTCAGCCGTCAGCCCGCACACGATCCACCCACCATCAAGATGGAGTTTGTCACAATTATTGAAGTACACAAGTAATTAACTTGTATTAATATTTACATTTCAATATGTAAATTATGCTACAAGTTCCACTAGTGAAAGGAGGTAGGAGCTGAGGTTGTAAACTTGTACACCTCACTCATTTGCGGTAGGTAGGGTAGGTGGGAGTTTACAAGATTAGAAACTTGTACACATCACTCCTTTTGGGTAGGTAGAGTATGAGGTAATGACTTGAACACCTCACACTTTTGGTAGGTATGCTGTAGTATAAAAGGAGGTGAACTTGAACATTTGGGACAACTTGAATTGAATGAAAGTGTTATCCTTTGTGAGAGATCTTCTCCCAATTAACAAGCGTTGTTTGGTCTTTCATCGGTAAGTCCAGCAATGTTATTTTCTGACTTATCAAGCGGAATTCCTCTGTTTGTGGTGTCTTCCCCAACCAAGGTTCTTTGTCGCATTGTTGTTTCGGGTCTGTAGCTTTTCTAAGCTAAGGCTCAAATACTCGTCGGCTTTGGGTCAAAGTTTCATACTTATCTTTTCTTTATTTCAACTCAATATCCGATCACTGATCAATCCTATTCCGGGAAGGATCATATCAGCATTGGCGTAAGGCTTAGGATTTAAGGCATAGGACTATGAGCTTAGGGCTTGAGGCTTAAGGATTTAGGCTTAGGGCATAGGAATTGCCTAAGGGCTAGGGGATAAAAAAATTGGGAATAAGGGTTTGAGCATAGGGCTTTGGGGTTAGGTATTAGATCTTAAGGGTTAGCTTATAGGGTTTAGGGCTTAGGGCTTAGGGCTTAGGTTTTGGAGCATACGACTTAGGGCTTAGAGCTTTGGGCTTTGGACTTAAAGCCAAAGGCTTTGTTTTTGGTGGAGCTTAGGGCTTAGGACTTTATTCTTTTGGCTTAGCGCTCAAGCTAGTGTGATAGACTTAGGTCGTAAGGTTTATGGTTAGGGCTTTAGGATAATGGCTAAGGCTTTTGCCATTAATGTTTGGGCTTTGCTTTTTGGACGTTGGGCTTAAGCATAAGGATTAGAATTTATTGCTTAGGAATTACAACATAGATCTTTGGTCTTAGAGCTTTGGGCTTAGTGCTTAGTCCTTTGGTCTTAGGGCTAAAGTAGTAGGGCTTAGGCCTTAGAGTTTTGGACTTAGGGCTTTGGGAACTAATTTTAGGGTTTACGCTTAGGGATAAGAATAACGGTCATGATTTAGAGCTAAGGGCATCCAACTTTTAAAGCAGGCTTTGGGCTCAAGAGTTAAGTCTTAGGTCTTAGGGCTTAGGGCTTAGGGCTTAGGGCTTAGAGCTATGGGATTTGGGCTTTGGGAATTGGACTAAGTGCTTTGACCTTAGGGCATACCGCTTAGAGCTTAGGGCTTAGGGTTTACAACTTAGGGCTTAGGGCTTAGGGCTTTGGGATTAGGACCTTGGCTTTAAGATTTTGGCTTAGGGTCTAGGGCTAAGGTCTTAAAGGTTAAGGGTTAGGACTTTTAGCATTGGACTTAGTTCTTATTGCTTAGCGTTTTGGGCTTTGGGCTTTAGGATTATGGCTTAGTACTTAAGGCTTATGGCTTAGGGCATATGGATTAAGGCGTAGTTCATAGGGCTTAGGTCATAGTTCTTACACTTTTAAGGTTTAGCGCTTAGGGATTTGGGATTTGGGTTTAGGTCTTTGACCTTAGGACCTAATTTTAGAGCTTAAAGCTTTTGGCTAGGGGCTTAGGGTTTGGCCTTAGGGCCTAGTGCTTTACCCTTAGGATTCACAACTTAGGGCTTCGGTCTTTTGCTTTGTGCTTTGAGCTTATGACTCAGGGCAAAGAGAAAAAGGCTTAGTACTTAGTGGTTAGGGCTTTGGCATTGGGTTTTGGCCGGTTATGGCTTAAGTTTTTTGGCTTTAGGGTTAGGATTTAAGGCCTAGTGATTGAAGCTTAAGGCTTTGCGCTTAGGGTGATGGCTTAGGGAATAGGTCTTCAGGCTTTGGCCTTAGGGCTTAAGGCTTAGGGTATAGGGCTTATGGCGTAGGGCTTATGGCTTTAGGCTTAGGGCTTAGAGCTTTGGGCCGTGGGGTTGAGGCTTAGAGCTTAAGAATATGAGTCACGGTTTTGGGCTCAGTTCTTAGATCTTTGGGCTTAGGGCTTTGGGTTTGGGCTTAGCTTATCCTTAGGGCTTTTGGCTTCCCGCAAAGGGCTTAGCGCTTCGTCCATAAGTCTTTGGACTTAGGAATTATGGCTAAAGGCATTAGTCTTTTGGCTTTCAACTTTTAAGCATTGGCTTTTGAGTTTGGGGTTTGGGTTTTGGGGTTTTGCTTAGGACTTGAGGCTTAGGTCTTAGGGCTTTGGACTTAGTGGTTTAAGCTTAGGGATCACACCTTCAGACTTATTGCTTGGGGATTTGTAATTTAGACTTATGGATTAGGGTTTGGGCTTAAAAATTAGAAATTTTTGCTTAGGTCTTTGGGGTAAGGTCTTATTGGCTTTGGGTTAAAACTTAGATTGTTTTGTTTAGGGCTTTGGGGTATGGTCTTATAGCTTTGGGCTTACCCCTTAAAGCTTTGAGAGTAAGGCTTCTTGATTAGTGCTTAGCTTTTGGAGCTTTTAGGACATAGGGCTTCAGGCTTCGGACTTAGGGCTTTGGCTTAGGGATTCAGTATGTGCTTAGGGCTTTGGGCTTAGGGCTTAAGGTTTAGAGCTTAAGGCAAGGATTAGGGCTTAAGGCTGAGGACCTATGGCTTTGGGCTTTGGGCTTAGGTGTTTGGGGTTAGGTATTAGAGCTTAAGGGTTTGGGAGTAGGGCTTTTTGCTTAGCGCTTAACTTTTAGAGCTTTTAGGCTTACGTCATAGAGCTTATGGCTTAGCACATGGGTCTTACAGCTTAGGGCATGATGCTAAGGCTTCGCGCTTAGAGCTTTAGGCTTAGGGATTTAAGTTTGTGCTTAGGGCTTAGAGATTAAGGCTTTGGGCTAAGGGCATAAGGTTTAGAGTTTAAGGCTTAGGGCTTAGGGCTTAAGGCCTAGGGATTAGCCTTTCGTGCTTAGGGCTTAGGGCATAGTCTTTAGGCTTAGGGCTTATTAATTAGTGCTTGGGTCATAGAGCTGAGGGTATGGGGCTTAGGGCTTCGAGCTTAGGCCTTGTGCTTTAGGCTTAAGAATTAGGACTTAGACCTTAGGTCTTAGCGCTTAGGGCTTTAGGATATGGACTTAGGGCTTAGGCTTAGGGCTTTCGGCTTAGGGCATAGTGCTTAGAATTTTGGGTTCAGTGCTTAGGGCTTTCTGATCTGAGCATAGGGATTAGAGCATTGGGATTTAAGCTTTGGGCTTTGGGCTTAGTGCTTTAGCCTTAGAGCTTACAACTTATGGCTTAAGGCTTTTGCTTTGTGCTTTGGTTTTATGTTTTAGGTTAAAGGAAAAAGGCTTAGCACTTAGAGATTGGTCGTTTCACTTTGGGCTTTGGGCTTTGGGCTTTCTGCTTTCGGGTTAGGTATTTGAGCTTATGACTTTTAGGGCTTAGGGCTTTAGGTTTAAGGCATGGAGCTTATGCTTAGGGCATGGGACTTAGGGCTTCAAACTTTAAGCTTTTGTCTTAGGGTTAGGGCTTACATTTTAAGGGTTTGGGTTACAACTAAAACTTTGGCTGAGGGCTTTGGGCATATGGTATACTTGTTAGAATTTATGGCTAGGGCCTTAGAGATTAGAGGTTTAAGATTTTGTCTCAGGTTTTAGGGCCTAGTGCTTTAGCCTTAAAACTTACAACTTAGGGCTTTGGCTTTGTGCTTTGGTCTTATGGGTTAAGGCAAAGGGCTTTGGCTTTGGGCTTAGGGGTTAGGGCTTTGGCTTTGGGCTTATCGCTTAGGGAAAAAGGATTTGCACTAGAGGCTTAGGCCTTATGACTTTTGGCTTTCAGCTTTTGGGTCTTGTATTAGAGCTTAGGACTTTAGGATTAGAGCTTTGGGCTTAGCTCTTGGGGAATAGCTTTCAGTGCTTATGGTCTTAGGCTCAAAACATGGAGCTTATGCTTAGGGAATGAGACATAAGGCTTCAAACTTTAACCTTTGGGATTAGAGATTTAGACTTTGGCTAAATGCTTAGGGCTTTGAAGTTTAAAGTTAGGGCTTATGTTTTAAGGGTTAGGGTTACAACTAAGACTTTGGCTAAGGGCTTTGGCATAGGGTATAGTTCTTAGAATTTAGGTTTTAGTGGTTAGGGCTTTGGATTTGTGCTTAGGACATTAATTTAGAGCTTGAAGCTTTTGGCTAGGGGCTTAGGAATTAGAGCTTTGGGATTTGGTCTTAGGGCTTAGTGTCTGGTGTTTTAGCCTTAGAACTTGCAACTTAAGGCTTAGGGCTTTGGCTTTGTGCTTTGGTCTTATGGCTTAAGGCAAAGGGCAAAAGGCTTAGCCCTTAGGAGTTAGGGCTTTAGCTTTGGGCTTATCGCTTAGGGAAAAAGGATTTGAGCTAGAGGCTTAGGCCTTATGACTTTGGGCTTTCAACTTTTGGGTTTTGTATTAGAGCTTAGGGCTTTTTAGTTAAAGGTTTGGGCTTAGAGCATAGCTTATAGGGATTAGGGTTTTAGGCTAAAGGCATGGAGCTTATGCTTAGGGCGTGGGACTTTGGGCTTCGAACTTGAAGCTTTGAGATTAGGGATTTGGACTTTGGCTTAAGGCTTAGGGGTTTAGACTTTGGGGTTAGGGCTTTTGTTTTAAGGCCTAGGGTTACGACTTAAGGTTTAGTGCTTAGGGATTTAGGCTTAGGGAAAAGGTATTTGGGCTTAGGTCTTAAGGCTTAAGGTATAGGGCTTAGTGCTTTGGGCTTGGGCTTTGGGCTTTGGGCTTTGTGTTTATGCTTAGGGCTTATGGCTTTGGGCTTTCGGTTTTCGGCTTTGAGGTTTGGGCTTAAGCAGTTTAGACCTTAGAGCTTGGCGCTTAGGGCTTTGGGATTACGACTTAGGGCTTAGGGATTAATTTTTGGGCTTAAAGCTTTTGGCTAGGGGTTAGGGCTTATGAATTTTGGCATTTTACTTATAGCATAGGGATTAGAGCTTTGTGCTTTGGGCTTTAGGCTCTAGGCTTAGGACTTAGGTCAAAAGGCTTATGGCTTTTGGCTTTGGGTTTATGACTTAGTGCTCTAGCCTTAGGGCTTAAGGCTTAGGGCTTTTGAGCATAGTTCTTAGAATTTAGAGTTTAGCGCTTAGTGCTTTGGAATTTGAACTGGGCTTTGGGATTTTGGCTTTGGGCTTAGGGCTGAGTGCTTTAGCGTTAGAACTTATAAGTTAGGGTTTATGGCTTTCTCAGTGTGCTTTGGTCATTTGGATTAGGGCAAAGGGAAAAAAAGATTAGCACTTAGGGTTTAGCGCTTTTAGGGCTTAGTGCTTTTGGCATAAGGCTTAGGTCGTAGAGCTTAGTACTTATGGGATAAGTCTTAGGGCTTAATTGTTAGGAGATAGGTCTTAGGCCTTAGGGCTTTGGGCATTAGGCTTTGGCTTTGAGCTTTGTACTTTGTGCTTTGGACTTTGGGCGTAGGGTTTAGATTTTAGGAGTTAGGGCTTTAGGCTTATAGCTTTTGGCTTTGGGCTTACGACTTAGGGATATGAGCTTTTGGCTTGAGAATTAGGCTAGGGGCTTCAGGCTTAAGCCTCAAAGATTAATACTTAGGGCTTTGGATTAGTGCTTTGGGCTTAAGATTATTTCTATAAATTTAAGGCTTAGTTTATTAGGCATATGGCTTAGTTCTTGGGCTTAGGGCTTAGTGCTTTGGGCCAAGTTGTTAGGCCTTAGAGCTTAGTGCTTTGGGCTTAAGGGCTTCGGTATTGTGGCTTTGGGCTTTGGTGCTATGGCTTAAGGCTGAAGGCTTTAGGTCATAAGGTTTTGGCCTTAGTGCTTTGGGCTTTAGGGGTATAGCGTATGGCTAAGGGCTTTAAGGCCTAGGGCCTATGGCTTAAGGCTAAAGGATTTAGGCTTAAGGCTTAGGGCTTAAGGCTTAAGGCTTAAGGCTTAGGGCTTAGCGCTTAAGAGTTAGAGGTTAAAGTATAAGGGACTTGGCCTCTGACTTAGGGGTTTAGGATTTGGATTTCGGCTTTGGTATGAAAGCTTAGGGCTTTGTGATTAGAATATTAAGGTTAGCGCTTAGTTCCTAGCTTTTAGGGCATAGGGCTTGGAGATTAGGGTTTATAGCATATGTCTAAGGCCTAGGGCTTAGGGTTAAGGGGTTTGAGATTTTAAGTTGTGGATTATGACATTTGGATTAGGGATTTGGGCTTTATGCTTAAGGCATAGGACTTAGGCTTGAAGCATAGGGTTACTGCCTAGGTTTAGGGCTTTGGAAATTTTACTTAGGGCATAAGGCTTTAAGCTAAATGCTTAAGGCTTAAGGGTTTTAGGTTTTGGGCTTATGCGTTAGGGCATAGGTCCTTAGATTGAGAAGGCATATGGCTTATGGCTTATGGCTTAGGGCTCAAGGCATAGTGCTTAGGGCTTAGGGCTTAGGGCTTAGGGCTTAGGGCTTATGGCTCACGGATCAGGGCTTAGGGCATATGGCTTAGGGCTTAGGGCTTAGGGCTTAGGAGTTAAGGATTAGGGCTTAGGTCTTAGGGCATAGGTCTTTGGGATTAGGTCTTAGGACTTAGTTCTTTGTGATTAGGTATTAGCCCTTATGGCATTGAGCTTAGGGAATAGGGCTTAGGAGTTAGGGCTTATGGCATATGTCTTTGAGCTTACGACTTCAGTTTTATTGCTTTGGGCTTAGGGCTGAGGTGTTAGAGTTATGGGCTTAAGATTTAGGTCTAAGGCACAAGTGTCACGATTAAAGGCTTAGCTGGAGGCATAGGTCTTTGGGCTTAGGGCTTAGGGCTTATGGCTTAGGGCTTAAGGCTTAGGGCTTAAGGCTTAGGGCTTTTGACTTAGGGCTTTTGGCTTCGGGGTTTGGGCTTATGCTTAGGGTAATTGCTTATGGAATTAGGTCTTAGAGCTCAAGACTTAGGGTCTATGGATTAGGGCTAGAGCTTAGGGCTTAGGGGTTTGGCCTTACGTTTAGTCCTTAAGGATTAGGTCTTACAAATGATGGCTTAGGGCTTTGGTATTTGGCATTTTGGTTTAAGGCTTAGTGCTTTGGCCTTAGATATTTTTGCTTGGTCTTATAAATTTGGGCTTTTGGCTTTAGTTTAGGGATTAGGGCTTATGTTATAGGGCTTTGTCTTAGAGCTTGGAGCTTTGGGATTTACACTTAAGGCTTAAGGCTTAAGGCTTAGGGCTTCTGACTTAGGGCTTAAGGGAAAAGGGCTTAGGGCTTTAGGATTTGGTCTTAGGGATCAAGGCTTAGGGCATAGGGCTAGGGATTTAGGGTTCGTTCTTAGAGCTTAAGCACGAGGTTATAATTTTAGGATTAGGGATGAGGCTTTAAGCTTAGGTTTTTGGACTTTTTGCATATAGATTAGTGCTTTGGGCTGAGGGCTTTAGGCTTTGGAATTAGGGCATAGGCCTTAAGGCATATGGCTTAGGTCTTTGGGTTTAGGGTTATGATTTAGTGCTTTAAATTTTGTGCTCGAACTTTGGGCTTTGTGCTAAGGGTTTAGGATTTAGAGGATATGGCTTTAGGCTTTGGGTTTTGGGCTTATGTAATAGGGCTAAGGCTTAGCATTTGAGGATTAGGGCTTTAGGCTTAGAGCTTAGGGCTTTCGGCTTAGGGCTTATGGCATTTGGTTTATGGCATTAGGCTTAAGACTTTGTGCTTAGGGCTAAGAGTAAGAGATTAGAGCTTAGCTTAAGGCTTATTGCTTAGATCTTAGTGCTTATGGCTGTTGGCTTAGGGCCTAGGGTTTAGGGTTTATGACTTAAGACTTTACACTTTCTTGTAGGACTTAGGGCTTTACACTTTGCCCTAAGCCCAAAGCACTATGCCCGAAGCCATAAGTCCTAAATCCTGAGCCCTAAGTCCTGAGCCCTAAGTCTTGAGCCCTAGGTCTCATGCCCTAAGCCTTGAGCACAAATCCCAAAGCCCTAGCTCAAAGCCCTTTTCATTATAAGCACAAAGCCTTAAGCCCTTAGAACTAAGGCCTAAGCCTTAAGCCCTATTTTCAAGCCTCGAACCATAAGTCATAAGTGCTAAGACCTAAGCCCAATGTCCTTAGATCCAAGCACTTAGCCATTAGCCCTAGGTCTTAAGAACTTAGCCCTAAAATTTAGACCCAAAGCCGTAATCCTAAAGCCATATGCTCAAATGCTTAAAACCTATGCCCTAAGCTTAAAGACATATGGCTAAGCTTAAGTCAAAAAATCAAAGCCCTTTGCCCAAAGAACTAAACACTAAGCGGAGAGAAAAAGTCATAAGTCCTGAGCCCTATGCCTTAAGCGCTAAGCTTAAAGCTCTAATCCCAAAAGTCATGTGCCATAAGTCCTAAGCGGTATGTCCTAAGTCTCAAGCCTAAACATCAAAGCAATAAGCCCTAAGACCCAAGCCCAAAGCCTTGAACCCGAAGCCCAAACCTTAAAGCCCTAAGCCTTAAGCCCTAAGGTCATTGCCTAAGCCCAAAGCCCTAAACCCTAAGCGCTAGACCATAAGCCTTAAGTCCTAAGCTCTAAGTCCTAAGTGCTAAGTCATATACCTTGTGCCCTATGCCTAATGCCCTTATCCCTAAGCCCTAAGCCCTAAGCCCTAAGTCCTCAGCCTAAGTGTAAAGCCATAAGCCATAAGACCTAAGCCTTAAGCCCTAAGCCACTAGCCTGTAGCCCTTAGCCCTAAGTTATACGCCCTACGCCCTAAAACTTAAGTCTAGAGCTCAAAGTCCTCAGCCTAAAGCGCAAATCCCCAATCGCGAATCTCAAAGCCTTAAGTCCTAAATCTTCAACTTTAAGCTCTAAGTCTTAACGATTAAGCCCTTAGCCTTGAGTCATAATGCTTAAGCCCTAAGCTCAAATCCCTAATATTTAAGCCCCAAGTCCTTAGCAATGTATAATAAGGACTAAGCCCTATGCCCTAAGCTCTAAGCCTTAAGCTTTGAACCATAAGCCCTATGCCCTAATTCACTCTAGAAAACAAGATTCAATAACAAATTGATGTGAAAATGTATACGCACAGTTGAATAAAATATGTGGTGTACAAATCGAGAGAAAACTGTTGTTCTTATCTTTAAACTCCACTCAAAACAATGGAAAAGAAAGGTATGAAAATGAACTTTATCATTCTCTCAAATGATGAAGCCTTAAATTTTTTAATTCCAAAGAAGAATGGCTGGAAAATGAAAACGAGAAAGAGAAACGATTATCAAAATTTCCATTATGAAAATAAAATTCAAGAAAAAAATCTGAATAATGCAAAAGAGTTTATTCCTTTAAAAGGGTACAAAATTACCTAAATGAAAAGAACCTAATTAGGAAACAACTAGCTTAAATATTAGTGAATAAGTAAAATATATTTAATGAGCTCTAGCTTCGAAATCACACTTTAAAATGTGTAATGATGAACTCATATCCGAGTCAACTAATTTCCAATCTAATTTATCGATTGGATAATGACTTGGAAAATTAACAAACTTGTTAAATAAGCTTTTTGCCATTGATCTCTTTATAGCTTCTTGATGAGGCACATCTTCCTCCTGGGGTGATTGAGTATTTAACCTAAAATCTAATTCTTGGACATCTGCTTCTTTCTCCTCCTCATCTTCTGAGTATGGAGAAAAATTATGCACGTTGAAAGTAATTTAAACTCCATTTTTTTATTTCAAGAAGCTCAATTTTGTATGCATTATTGTTGATCGTTTCCAAAACTTTGAATGGGCCATCAGCTTTTGGAAGCAACTTGGATTTTCTAGTGTATGGAAAATCTCTTCTTTAGAAGGTAAAGCCAAACTAAGTTACCCTTATTAAAAATAACTTCCTTTTCTCATTTGTTAACTTTTTTAGCATACGATTAATTCTTCTTTTGAATGGTCTTTCTTACTTCTTTATACAAAGCCCTTACTTGCTCAACCTTCAAAGCTTCGTCCGGATTGGCAAAGTTCTTTGATGGAATTGGAATGAGTTCCAACAAAGTTAATGGATTCAACCCATAAACAACTTCAAATGGTGTGTGCTGAGTTGAATTATTCACACTTTGATTATATGGAAACTCCACATAAGGGAGTTGTAAGTCCAACTTTGAAAGCCTCTTGCTAATCATAGTTCTTAATAAAGTACCCAAAGTAAAATTTACCACTTTTGTTTATCCATCGGTTTGTGAAAGAAAATAAGGACAAAAATGTAATTTAGTGCCTAACTTTCCTCACAAGGTTCTCCAAAAGAAACTGAATTCAGTGTTCTGATCTAATACGATGGACTTTGGATCATCGTGCATCCTCACAATCTCCTTGAAGAAGAAATTAGCTATGTTAGCTGCATCATCCATCTTAAAACATGGAATGAAGTTTACCATTTTAGAAAATTGATACACAACTACTAGTATAGCTTCTTTTCCTCCAATAGACCTCGATAAACATAAAAAAAGTCCATACAAATACTGGTATAGCTTCCCAAGGTTGACTTAGAATGGGAAACAGTTGATACAATCCATGAGAAAGTAGCTTACTCTTAGTATTTTTACTTATAATGAACTTTTTGAAAAATTTATGCACATCTTTTGGAAATCGTGGAAAAAAGAAATGCTCCTAAATAGTATCATTCGTTTTCTTCTGAACAAGCGGTTGCCAAGCCCCCACTATTGCTTTTCTGATGAAAGTTCTCAGATTCCCCCAATTTGTATGCAAAGTGGCCATGTTTAACAAGAAAAACATCAAGTAAATAATGTTCATCATCAGCCATATCTTTGCATTTCTCTAATAAGGAGACTAATCGAGGAGCATTACATAACTTCTACTTGACTACTTCAAATGCTGTTTGGCAACCTTGGTTCAATTGAAAATCTCTTCTTTTTTCGTGCAATTAGTCAGGGTAGAAAATAGTACAAAAATTCTAATGAACTGCCAAGAAAAAGAGGCTAATCCAAAGAAAATTCTTACTTCTGACAAATTCTTTGGAGTTGGCCAATCCTTAATTGCTTGAACTTTTGTTTTGTCTATTGGCAATCCTTCCCTGGAGATGATAAAGCCAAAAAAATTGAATCTTTTCCTGCACAAAACTACACTTCTTGAGATTGCTGAACAACTAAAAATCTTCAAGTATTAAGAGCAAAATGCATATATATTTTATATGGGATTCAAAGTTTGAGCTACACACCAAAATGTCATCGAAATAGACAGCAATAAACTTCTGCAAATACTGTCAAAGCATATGAAGCTTTAACCTTATAAATTTAGTAAGAGCATTTGATAAACCGAATTACATTACTAACCAATTGCAGATGTCGTACTTGGTTTTCAATGTTGTTTTCCACTTAATCACCTTTTTTCATCCAGATTTGGTGGTAACCTCTCTTTAATTAAACCTTTCAAAATATAGAAGCCCCACATAAATGATCTAACATGTCTTCTAGTCGTGGTAATGGAAACCTTTACTTGATGGTAATTCAATTGATATCACGACTAATCAACACACATTCTCATTGAACCATCCTTCTTTGGCACAAGCAATGTTTGCACTGCACATGGACTCATACTTTCTCTTATGTACTCCTTATAGATTAGCTCATGCACTTGTTTAGACAATTCTGTTGGTTCTTATATATTTATATGTTGAAAGAGGTGGTTTGGTATATCCACTCCTGGTTTTAGATCATTTCGTTGCTCTATTCTTTTTAAAGGTGGAAGCCCTTAGGGAATCTCTTCTAAAACCACATCCTCAAACTCTCTGAGATGAGCTTATACTACTATGGATAATACAAGTTCTTTCATCCTCTTCTTTAACATCAAAGGCACAAGGGGACCATCAGCCATTAATCAGGTTTTGAGTAACATAAAAAGTAGCTTTTGCTTTTGTCTCTCTCTGAACTTCTCGATCCTTCGCTTCTTTGTCGAGCTTGTGTAGTGCTAGTTTATAAATTGGTTGGCTTCCTTAAATGAAACGTAGTTGGTGTAATAGTCATGCATGGCCTTTTTGCCGAATTGCCATGGTCAGCCCATTAGTGACTTACACTAATGTGAAAAACATAACAAATCACAGAATCCCACCAATAGAAAAGTCAATGAAAGTTGTTGGGTTACCTTCAAATATCTTTTATCGTTGAGGCAACTTAATCTACATGGTGAGGGATGCATAGTAGTTTCTAGTCAAAGTTTCTTCGCAAGCTCAGTTGATGCCACATTTGCACAATTCGCACCATTAATAATAAGGGAGCAAACTTTTTTCATCCACCAAATATCTACTATGAACGATGCTCTCCCATTGCTTATTAATTCCTCCATTGTGTGAGGACAGCACTGGCCAAATACTCACAAGTAGATGTCATTCTTGAGCATGAAAAACCTCTTCTTGCAAATCAACCACCTCAGCATAAAATTGGTTTCTTCATGAATTTTGGAATCATGATGGTAGAAAAAGATTCAAAGTTGAAGGATATAAAACGAGAGAAACTACCCTCCTTATAAAAGGAAAAGTAGGCAAAGAACTCCAAGATCTATCTTAAAAAGATGGAGCCCTAAATTTTTCAACCTAAAAAATAATTGTTGGAGAATAAAAAAATACGAGAGCCGACTATCAAAAGTTTTCAAATAGGAAAACACATACAACAAAATTTGTTCAAAAAAATATTCTTGTGCCATTAATAGACCAAATACCCAAACTCCTTTATTTTGACTTGATTATCTCTTATCTTCAACACATTTTATAGCTTTAAATCAACATACTCCAGCCATTACCTCACTTCGATATCTATATTTAATCCATGTCAACCTGAAACATCTTCTTAGATTTTGATCATGTCATTGGGCCACTAATATCTTCGTTTGGGTCTTCTTTATTGGGATGTACTTGCTTGCTCCATGGATCATATGTTGAGCTAATGTCTTACCCGAGAGTGGCATCACATTCCATAAATCTTTAAGAAGTCAGATTGAAATAAAGATTTTGTAAAGCTTGATCTCCCACTGATGATTTATTAGGAAGATATCCATTAAGCACTTAGATTATAAATTCTTGCATTGAGAGGATTTTACATCCGATTCATGGAAATTTGTAAAATAAAACTGATAAAACAATTAGCAAATTCTAATACGTAGTTTAGAATGTGTCGGATCTCAGGCACATCAGCTTCAATGCCATACTTGGATATAATGAATCCAAGAAAATAAACTTGTTCTTTGCCGAACAAATAATTCTTCAAATTATCATGATGTTTTTCTTTTCTAAGTGTGTCAAAGACAAGAAAAAGGTGTTGTAGGTGGGAAGTCATGTCTCTACTATAAACTAGACCACAACTAATTTACCCATGAACTATCTCAGCACGTGGTGGGTCAATCTCATAAAGGTACTTAGGGCAAAGCCCATACTTGGCCTTGAAGACAGTTTTTCATTCATTGATTTCCTTCAACAAAATTTGATGGCAGCCACTCTTCAAATCAACCTTGGAAAGCATGCTAGAATCGCTAAGCTCATCCAAAATGTATTCCAATCTCGAAATTTGATAGCGGTACTTGATGGTTATCTGATTAATTGCTAGATTATCGATGAATATTCTCATTGTGTCATTCTTTTTAGGCACTAAAAAGAACACATGAACTAAGGATTCTTGAACATGACTAACTTTAACAATTCCTTGAACATGACTAACTTTATCAATTCATTGGGCTTATTGTTCAACTCTTTATTTCATAGGATTCACCCTATAGGCCAGTCTATTTGGCAAGATATCCCAGGGCTGCATAGTTAACTTGGTAGTCAATCCCTCTAAGTGGTGGTAATCCAAAAGGTAACTCTTCAAGAAATATATCATTAAACCTTCCCAACAGGTTTGGATCTCTTTAGGACAAGTGCTTAGTTTATCCATCCTCTTTTTGAACATCAATATGGTGAATGGAGCACATCTCAAAATAGATTTCTTCAATTGTGTCTTCGACATACAAGCTTGTAGTAGTTCTCTTCTCCCTTCTATAACTCTCGTCTAATGCCCACATGTTCCAGGCTTATGTCTGCGATCTTGATCAATCGTCCTTCGTGCTTGAACAGATAGAATTTGTGTAGCCATCATGAATAACTTTTTGATTAAATTGTTACGGTTTCCTAGAAACAAATGACCGACATTCATCGACACTACATCACTAAGTACCCGGTCCTTATATTCTCTAATAGAAAATTCAGTAAAAACTCATTTAATCACCTTAATATATTCTTTGTCATTCAACCACTTAAGCAAATACAATGTATAGTGGTCTCAAACTTAGGTTTTGCCACTACATTGGTACTACTAAACTTGTCTACAATCACTAGACAGAGGCTATGAAAAATATTTTCTCGTTGCATGTACTCATATGTTGCTTTAGTGGTCAAACCTCCTCGTATTTCAAACAAGGGTCCCTCTTGTGCTAGACAAGCTTTGTCAATTTGTTTATCTCCCTCAATCGACACATTTAAGTCTCCATCTTCACTAGCAACCTCTTCAATGTCTTCATGAATGAACATAACTCTTTTATTCATGTATTGTGAAGTTATATGCCTGAACATAACTCTTTTATTCATGTATTGTGAAGTTATATGCCCTGAGCCAATGCATTTAAAATACTTTATCTTTTCTCTTTTTTTTTTCATCTTTCTTTTCATTTTCCCTTCTCCTTTCATTACCAGTTTTTTCTCCAATCTTCTTCTTGAGCCCTTTACAAACCTTGCAACCACTAACTCTTTGGGTTCTTCCAATGCACAACTCATCTTCAACGTCTCAAACTTAGTGAGGTATTCTATAACTCTGGATGCTCCTTTGACATGCCACAAAATACCTTACCCTTAACCGAACATCACGGAGCCATTACCCGAGCCCGAGCTCGGGAATTTTCTAACACGTGTGCTCCTTTTGTAGGGAAGCTTATGCAAGGATTTAGAATTTTGGAACCAAACCTAATGGACCTTGAGGCCCAAGCACTCTGTGAATTACATAGAGAAGCTGGAGGACATTGTTAATATTCAGAACCTGAGTTGGACCTTCCAAGGGAGTTTTGAGGAGGATTATAAGGAGACCAGCCCAATGGGAAGCAAGTCCAAGACCAATTGAAGTGGAGGAGGGAGAATTTTTACTTTAAGTTTTTGTGTGTTTCTTTTTGTGCAAAAACTTTAACGTTGGTTTTTGCATGCTTTTGCATGAGAGTCTTTTGACTCCCTTAGGGGATCATCTTAGGAGTGGCAGACCTGTTAATTAGGCTGCATTTTGGTGGCTCTAGGGTGGCTCACGCAGGTAGGATGCTGGCTTAGAATTGTCCCAAAACAGTTTGGTCAAGGGGTCACTTTTCCCCCCTTTTTGTGTGTGTGGTCAAATCGGGTAAGCTTCCATGAGCCATCCGATTTGAGTCCTTTTCCCATGCAGCTTTGTGCATGTTTTAAGCTCAAATCCCTGAGCATTGTAGGGGGTCTTTGTTTAATTTGAAAAACTTTCCTTTGCATTGTCAATTTTCTTGTCGATCTTCCGATCCCAAGACTCAGCTTCCCGGTGGACTTCTGGCAACCGAGAGCAACCCTGGAGTTGGTCATCCTTCCGAGCTAGGAGGACCTATACTTACTACATATCTCCAGCCACACTCGTGGTCTTGAGGATGAGTGTGTATGTCATTAGCTCTTCCTTCCATTCTTCATCTTGAAAGCCCATATTTTCCGAATCTACCCGCACATACCATTTTTCGGCTACCCTCTGTCCATTTGCACTCCCGTCTACATATCTTCGATTCTACTCATGAGACGTCTTTCATATTTTGAGGTAACCTTTTACCTCTCTTCATCTACGCCTCCTCAAAATTTCAGGCCAAATACCACCACCGTTTTGGAGATCTGCTATCCACAAGTTCCCTCTGTTTTCTGCTTATCCAGATTTCCACCCTTCTCCACCCGAATCTAGAAAGTGTTCATTTTTTCCATTCAATTTTCATGTCATCCTTGCTTAAGACTTTGTGATTGCAACATGAGTTCTTTCAAGTAACAGATAGTTACAAAACTCTTTCTCATCAATAGCTTCATCAATCTCCAAGTCATATGATCTTAATCATCTCTCCTCCTTTTGGACTTAATATTCTCCAACCACAAATGAGGACAACCAAATAAAGCTACTAGATGTATTTTTGCTTTGTCAAAATACGTTTGGAATTCAAATACTTTCCATTTCAAAAAATATCACCATTACCATTACAATTAATTTGTGGTACACTAACCCTAATGTGCTCACCTATGGGTAGCACAGATGTTGTGCTCCTCTTCATCATCGAGAAAAACTTCATCTTCAAATAGGTTGGTGGAACTCTTCTCCTTCAATTACAAGTTCTTTCTCGTGGTCTAGGGGCTACCTCCCCCAAGAGTCAGTGGAGAACGATAGAAAAATTATCGATTTGGCCATGAAAACTCTGTTCAGCCACTCGACTAGTGGTAGCTTTTTCTTGTTCATCCATTTCACGGCCTTGCTAGTATTGGAACTACTCCTTGTCATCATGGCAATACTTAGATTAAGATATGACACATTGAATGTCGTTTACAGAAAGAGGATGGCTTTTATACTAAATGATTTATCAATGGTATCGGCACAACACGAACAGTAGGAAAATGACAGAATAGCAAACAAACTCTACAATCTTTTTCTTGAATTCCTCTTGCACAAAGTATGGAAAATTGCAGCAAGTCAATAATTTGACAACTAGGAACAAGTTGATAAAACTCACACACACATGAATATTACTCACCGGACAAAATAAAAGATGTTTGGAGCATTCCTCAACAAACTTATAGAAGCGAATGCTCTAGATAATTAGGGTTGAACAAGCCTTAGAAAATGTGTTCTGTGAGGCTGATTTAGCCTCTATAGTAAAGCCATCACGTGATTTCATGTACTTGTTAACAAAAAAAATTGAGCTAGAAGTAGTCTTCAAATGAAAAGTAGTTGGAATGCTTCCAAATTTGTTTCCCTAGCTGCCTTCGATTGTGTGCTTGAAGATACATGCCCACATGTGATTGGAAGAGATACATGTAATAAGAAGGATGAAAGCTTTTCACCTAATTCTTGCAAAGATGCTGTGCTTGAAGAAATTTTATTTAAATGTGATAGAGGAGATAGAGGTGATAAGGAGCTTTGGGCTTATAACTTGGACTCAAAAAGATGATATCAAATGGGATTGGACACAAAAAGAAAATGGAGTTTTTAAGTTTTCTAACTAAAAGAAAGTGAGGCCAAATGAGAGACACCAACCAAATCACTGCAACAAGTTGGGTGCTAGAGACTCCATAAGTAGCTCTTTACCTTTTGCTAATGTCTTAAAAAATGGTTGGAAGAAAACATGTCAAAGTTTTATCAAGTGCAGTTTTGTTCATTCATTATGGTTGCTTAATAATCCGAGAGTTTGGTTGAACTGATTTTCTTGTGCCAAGTTTTCAAATGAAATGGTAATTTTTTTCCCCCAACAAAGCTTCTTTCTTTTACAAGATTCTCCAAGTGTTTACCTACAAAACGAGCAAACAAACTTAGTTAATTTGTGAGATTAGCTTATTACTTAATTTAGTTTGGCTTCTTGTTCATCACTCAATCTTGCGAAGATGATAACAGGTAAAGTGTTTTCTTATTTTGAGATAAGCGTACTTCAGATATTGTGGCAATTGCTTCAGTTCAAATTGTGGTGGTTCTTTCAGAGATGATTTCATCATATTATATTCTTTATCCTCTCCATCTAGGGGTTTAATAGCTTATTCCCTATGTTTCTTCAAAGTCTGAGGGTAAGAGGAATCAAACCTGCATCCTTTTATTGCAGCTCACAGTTTATTCTTTTCTATATAAATGCTATGTCGTCCATGATGGCATGCACTCTTCGACGTCTTCCAAAAATGATGCAAAAACGTATATGTGCAGTGGAATAAAATATGGGGTAGTGAAATTTAGGGAAAACTATTGTTCTTATCTTTAAACTCCACTTAAAATAGTGGAAAAGAAATGTAGGAAAAAGAATTTCAACGTTCACTCAAACGATAAAGCCTTAAACTCTTTAATTCTAACGAAGAATCACTGGAAAATAAAAATGAGAATAAGGTTCGATTAACAGAAGTTCCACTCTATAAATAAAATTCAATAACAAAAGCTTAATAATAAAATAGAGTTTATGTCTTTAAATTGGCTATAGAATTATCTAAATGAAAAAAATCTAATTAGAAAACAACTAAGAATCAAGAAACTTTCCTAATTTAAAATGAAACTGTACTAATTTAAAAGGAAACTTTACTAATTTGAAAACTTCCCTAGCTTTAGAGAGGAAACTTTTCTAATTTGAAAACTTTCCTAATTTAAAATGAAAACTAAATTAGCAAAATAATTGTAAATGGGTAAAATGTCTTCAATGATCTCCATAAGAGANTAGAAAACACTAAGAATCAAGAAACTTTCCTAATTTAAAAAGAAATTGTACTAATTTAAAAGGAAACTTTACTAATTTGAAAACTTCCCTAGCTTTAGAGAGGAAACTTTTCTAATTTGAAAACTTTCCTAATTTAAAATGAAAACTAAATTAGCAAAATAATTGTAAATGGGTAAAATGTCTTCAATGATCTCCATAAGAGAATTTGCACTTAAAAAATGTGTAATCTTTATTGTATGTCTGACTTGAGTTTTGCTCTCCATTTCGGAAACCTTTGAGAAACCAGCTTGAATGTAGATTTGGTTAACTTTGATCTTCCACATATGCTTTATTTGGAAGATGTACGTTAAGATCTTAGCTGGTAAAATTTTTGCATTGACAAGCTTTATGAATATATTTTTCATGGAAAATTACAAAATAGAATCTTATTAAATTGTTAGGAAATTTCATGGAACTCAGGCACATCATACTCTTGGGGTTGAATAAGATTTGTCCTCAAATCTAATTTTTTGAATGGATCATCCTTTCTTGGAAGTAACCTTGAGTTCATATTTTTTTT